>CAKNWW010310399.1:0-11280 GCA_932074435.1 Andricus kollari | reverse complement strand
AAAACACCATCATGTGAAGCTCCCCACCCGGGTCCATAGTATCCAAGCTCTTTTGTTTCAGGCGTCATTCCCTCTACTGATACTCTTCTTCATGCATTTCATATAAACTATTTGTCGCCACACTTTCCTGTCCTGGCATACCTACCTAGCTTCCTTCAAATATATGCATTTTTTCATGCAAGCTCTTCTGTTTCTATGGCTTCTTATGTCTCTTCGACTTAGGGTCTCATTTACACATTCTAACCATTCTTTCCGCGGTCTGCTTCTGGGCACACTGCTATTTACTTTACCTTGATACACTTGTTTCGTTAGTCTTTCATCCTTCATTCTCTCAACATGCCCAAACCATCTCAAAGAATTTCTTTCACATATGTTAACTAGTGTCTTCTCTACACCACATTATTTGATGATTTTCTCATTACTCACTTTTTCCATAATTGTTTTGCCGCATATTATGCGCAAGAATTTCATGGGAATCGCGTCAATTTTACTCTTATCCCTTTCTTGATAGGTCTAGGTCTCGCTACGGTACAGCACAGTCAGTATAAATATAGAATTAGGTATTGCCCTTTTTGCTTTACTTGATATATTTTAACTTCTGATTATGGGTCCTGATCTAACGATAACCTTCTTAACCTCGTTTATACGCCTAGCTAACTCCCCATCTATCTTTCCGGCACTAGTGAATAGACTACCAAGATATACGTGCTTATCAACTTGTTCTATTCTCTCATCATTGAAGACGATGTTGCACATTGTTTCCGGACCCTTTCCTTCAAACACCATAATTTTTGTTTTATTTACGTTAATTTGGAGGCCCATGTTCTTCATGCTTGTATTCAGTTTGATCAAAATTCTTTCCAAGTCTTCGATTGACTCAGCCATAATAACCTTATTATCTGTGAACGTTAACCCACGTACCCTCACTGTTCCGAGATCCACACTTTCTTCGTCTAAGAGGGCCATTCTTAGGCACTTGTCCATGGATATAATAAATAGGCATGAGGACATAACGCATCCTTGTCTAACACCGTGAATAATATCGAACCAGTCACTCAGTTTCCCATTAACCCTTATACAATCGCTTTGCTACCAGCATATATTGTTTTTATTGCTTGTAGGAGCCATCCATTTACTCCGTACTATTTCAGGACTTCCTAAAAATTACATCTATCCACCTTATCAAACGCTCTTTCTAGGACTTCTAGGTCAACAAATGCACTGTAACTTTTTTCCTTCCTCTCAAACATTTTTCTGTGGTCTGTCTTAAGCTAAATATTTGATCTGTACATGATCGTCCTGGCATAAATTCACTTTGGACTTCTTATGTATTTTCTTCTGTCATTTTCATTAAAATGACAGAAGACAACCCGCGCAGCTCCTGACAAGCCTACCCGTGGCGCGGCGTCAATTCTCGGAAACGGCAAATTTGGGAACGTTAAATTAGAGTTTGACTGTATTTTTGAATATATTTTACTTATGGTACTTAATAAGCTGATACCTCTGTAATTATTGCAGTTCCTTTTATATTCCTTTCTTTTGTATAGTGGAAAGTTAATCGAGTTTTCAGTCATTTGGAACTTTTCCTATCTCGATACATAAATGTCAACAATAAAATGATCCACACCAGCAGGCTTACCATTTTTTAAGTTCTTAATTATATCCCTAACATCAGTAGCACAGACTGTCTCAATTGGGTTTTCTAACAAATCATGTGCTATATCGCAGTTGTGGTGCCCCATGCCTATAGCTTCACCTCCCAATAATTCCTTAAAAGAGTATCTCAAAGCGTCTAGTATCCCGTCTGTATCATATAGCATTTCACCCTTGCTATTTCTCATGCTGACTAACTCTATACTTCTACTTTCTTTCATACTGACCAACGCCAATTTGTAAATCAGTTTCTTGCTTCCTTAAAAATCGAATTGCATTTTCTTTTCTTTTCTTTTGATTTTATCTTTACTTTCTTTGACTAGTAGTTTTACTTTCCTCCTTTCCTATCTGTAATCATTTTCAATTCTATTTCTCTCCTCATCGCTAAGCGGCTGCTTGGATTTCATCATTCCACCACGCATCACCAGACATTCTTCCTACAACCGTAGTACCACACACTTCAGTCCCACTCCTGACAATGACATCCTGGATCAGAGCCGATGCGACCTCTGTATTTTTATTGTATATTAGCACCTCCGAAGTTGCCTTATCAAAAGTTAATTTATGATTTATTTTAATTTTTTATTTATATTTAATACATTACTAATTTATTTTGTTTCGATATTAACGTGCTCTGTTCAAAAACTAATCTTAAACCTTAATAGGGTCATCAACAACAATTGTTTTGCCTTATAGTTAAGTTTGTCATCAACTTTGACTCCAAAATAATTTAAATGTGAAATTAAAACTTGATTTTGTTCACTTAACAATTTATAATAATTTATTAAAGGTGAAAAAATATCAACAGGAAATGTCGATTTTTTAAACGAAATATGTGGCGCTCTCATGGCTTGTAACACGTGGTCTGACGTCACGCGCCTTCAAAGTTGAAGAAAATACATGGTCAGCTTGATAAAAACAATTCAAATAAATAAGCAGCAACGTTTTTTGGCTAAAAGGGTTTATTTTTATGTATGCGTGGATATGTTAAAGCCAGTTCGGATAATTTTCCAAAAGTGATTTTTTTGCGAAGTGCTCCAATTTCAACGTTGCTGATACTCCACAGTAATACAAGAATCTGAATTTCAGTAAAAAAAGTGGGTTGAATTTCAGATGTAACCAAAAGGATCATTCGCCGGTTGAAAGTCAACTGATGATTGTAATAAGACATCCAGTTACTCGCTTGGTTGAAAGTCAACCGCTTTATGCACGTATAATAAAATTTTTAGGTTAATTTAAGACGCAAATATTGTTGACATCCCGTCAAACCTTCACTTAATGTTTTTGGAGTTTATAACATATCCTACTTATAAAATTTGACGAAAATGATAAAAATAAGATACGGAAATTCATTTCCCGTAAAAACTTGAACTTTTCTTTACCTCCACGATAATGTATTCCTTGGACAACCGATGCTCATGTTCGACGCTCATGTCCAGCACATAGATTTAAACAGGCATCGATCAACACTGGTTTTTTATAATTTCTGGATTTCAACCAGTTTTTAAATGTTTTTTTTTTATTTAAGTAAAAATGTTTCACAAACGACTTGAATATACACATCTCCAACTTACCGAGATCTACGCGTCAATCAACATTTTTCCTAAGTATTCGCGCATCGCAGTTCGCGCACGCATTTCTGCTAGCCCCAATGAATTTCAGATCGCACGACTGAAAATCATTCGAAAGTTAATATACCTACCAGTTGCTCTTTGTATTACTTCATATTTCAGACAGAGACACGGGATTTAAGACCAATTTATAGTTGAAATTAATTGATTTACTTAATTTAAGTTAAAAATGAAATTCAGTTATTATTAAAATTCAGATTCTTGCATTACTGTGTCGAGGAGTAAAAGCCAAAAAATAAATAGATGGAATGAGTGACGTTAACCCTTTGAAACATTTATTTCTATATATTTAACATGCTAATTTAGAATGATAATTGCTTTAGGCAAATTCTAACACACCATTTTTTTCGTTCCTCACCTTTAGGCATAGATATGAATAATTTTTCCTAGTTTTTGACAGAGGTCTTACATGTTGGCACAAAATACCAATGGTTGCGCTGTTTTCTTTATGTTTAAAAAAAAACGTTAATCGCCTGGCTTATGCACAAGCTTTTGAAGGCGCGCTACGTCACATTAATATTGCGGAATGTTGGCGACAGAAATAGAAATTTTAAAATGTGAAAAAATTTTTGTTTTTCAAATATAGATTTCAAAAACAGTTTTTTTTACAGTATACTGGTATTATTAATAATTTTATAGCATATACTTCAATATGCAAAAATAAAAAGTCAGTGGATGACCCTATTTGGGACTATTGAAATTAAAATATTGATTCAATTTTGAGAGAGGCGAAAATCATGACTTCTTTTTCTATTGATTTGTGGGCGAGAGCAGCTCAGTGCATTCGACGAAATCGTCACCTGTTTCATCTTGATGTAATCGTTCATCACGAGTTGATAAGATCGAACGTGGGCAAACGAAGAAGAGGCTTATGAATAAAAATAATAATCATGTTGAGAGTTTGTAAAACACCTTGCACTTATGTTGGTGCTATACATTTTGCTGCATATTATAAAAATGAGTTATTGATACCAGCAGCAACTCTTTATAGACTATAAGTAATAAAGAGTATAATTAATAAAATATTTAATTACCACTGAAGAGTTCTATTCAGCATCCATATAACATTCGCCAATGAACTTCTATCAAAGCCTTTAATTATTATAATTTTCAACTGAATCAGAATTCATTCATATCAGGTCTAAATTTTTGTTATATTTAAAAATATCAATGTTTTATTTAAAAAAATGGAAGCAAAGTCGTTTACTTGGAATATTACGGAAATATCTTAGTTTCCTACTTAGGGGTGATTTTGATACATTTATAAAAGGGCCTTTGGTGCCATAAAATAAAAAAATGTAATTCTTTATTACACCTAATTTATTTGATTTGAATACATTTTTATTTAGATCAAATAAATTTATTGTTTGAACTAAATAAAGGTTTTGTTTACTATACAAATTCATTGTGAATCATACTTCTTTCTTTCCGGGCCGAAACCTGGCAATTCAGCATTACGCAATCTCTCTAGTGTTAAATTTTTTCTGCATTGTTATTAAATTAAATACTGTCAATCTCAACTTAAATCTATGGATTCTATTTCAAAATATCAAAATATCAAGGATTATACATTTTCATGAAAATTAGTCTTCAATCAACAAACCCTTTATTACTCAAAATACACATACACTCAAATCATTCAACCGTCCGCAACAGTTTTATTACTTCAAACAAAAAATGTATTTCTTTCAATCATATTATATTAAACAAATAAATATTAAACAAATTTGTTTGTTTGTCGCAAACATTTTTCTCAGTGTGTCGAATAAAAATCTTATTGAATTCAAGGTGAAAAATAGAAGTTCGGAAGAAATGGGATTAATTTCGTTTTTTTTCGTTCCTTGATGTATGATGGTATGGATTTGGATAATTGAGAAATGGCGGTTAAATTCAAACACTAAACGGCGCTACCAAGACTTCAATGTGAGATCGCATCAAAATTAAATGCCTCGAGCACAGCGAAGCTGATATTCGCTAGGCTCGGAGAATCGCGATTTCGCGACGAAGCACAAGTACTAACTACATATCATACAATGTATGAGGATATCCTGTACCTCTTCACATCTGCGGTCAAGAGCAGCTGCTGATATTAAATTTCTTCCTCGAGGTTTTTGCAAGTCTATTCCTCCTTCGATTGTTCGTCTCCGAATGACTCCATACCAAAAATCCATTTTGAGAATGGAGACAGCACTCTTCTTATTTTTAAAATTTTACAATAGTAATAAAAGTAATAAACTTAATTTTACTGCAATCATTATACAATATATTTGAAACCATCATTTTGTACAAAGTTTCCTTTTATTCACTTTTCATTTCATTGACTTAATTTTATAATTCATATGCATGGGAATTCTCGTCTTGGATGAGACTATGGTATTTATGAGAAAAAGAAAAGAATATTAAATAGTAACCCGTACTCTTTAACCCGTAATTTTCGATACAATATCGTCATACAATGTAGCAAATGACTTTATGCACATATGTTGCTTTCCTATATACCTATACTTTGCGCGAATCGGATTCGCCTGAACATTTGTGATTACCATAATTTACTTTTGCCATACGGAACACGTTTTTCAATTAAAAATTTTCAATTTTATTTTAAAACATCAATATTAATGGGCACTACAGTGCGTGGGGAATAGTATGTTGTTAATTAATAATATACAAATATAAAGCAATATTACTATGATTCCAATTTTAAATTGTACAGTTTAATCACTTAAAAAAATCGAGGCATTGAGTTTTAAATGTTCACTTTAAACCATTATCAAACTAAAAATAATTCAATTTTGAATGCCCAGTTCATGCTTGGTTTTACATTTAAGACCTATTTTTTTAACAAATTATTTTTAAAAGGGGCTTGGAAAATTGAAAAGTTGATTTAAAGATAATCAGTTTTGAATACTTTTACGCAATTTTTCAATTGTGCAGGATTTCAATTTTAAGTTATTATAATTACACTGAAATAGTTCAATTAAAAACATGTATCTGCATTAAATTCGTAAATTTGAATGCCTCATTCATTGTGTCGAAAATTTAAACCGATATTTCAGTTTTGCAGATTTGAAATTAAAGTTATAAAGTTTGAAGATATATTATCTAATTACAAAATATTGAATCTTAAACGTTCGCATGTTCTGTTCTTAATGTTTAAAGTTCCATTTTGAATCTACCATATTTTCATTTCTCTCAATATAAAACTCGTTACCTCTAAGAAAGAAACGAATTTTGTAATTTTTATTCTTTGAAAGCTATGCATTTTAAATTGGATATTTTAAGATTTTTCACCACTTCAAATTCAACATTTTGTACTTTAAAATACTCTACAATTTTTTAAAAAAGGTCCACTTTTAAGTTGTAAAATTTATTAATTGATTCATTTTCAGTTTTAAATGCTTAATAGTGCAATTTTTTAAACTTCTGAGCCTAAGAATAACATTTTTTTTATTTTGTTACCTTGCAAGTCTAGGTTGTTTCATATCGAAAGATTTGAATTGGGATTCATTCAATTATTTTAAGTTTTAAATTTAAAATTGTATAACTTCAAACGTATATTCAAGATGAAAAGACCGATTTCAATGTTATGTTCTGCAATTTTGCAGGTTTCAAATTTAAAAGTTGTTTTCCACGATTTTTTCGTCTTTGTGGCCAGAATGATGTTTCTAATGCTCTTTAATATCCTATGTTCATTGTAATACAAATTGTTAATGTTAATTGACCTGGAACAATGATACCCTAAAATTTTGAGCAAAATCGGTTAATAAAAAGACATGCCTCACAAATTATTGGAATCACTCTAAGCAATAATGCATATCAATAATATTTTTCCCATTTTAACCCTCCTAAGACAAATTTGAAATGAGAGTTTTATGATATATTGACGTTTACCATTTCTTTTAACCATTTTACTTTATAGATCACCACTAATCAATGTGCCATATATTTTTATAATACTTGCAATACAACTTTTTATTGTCCTTAAGCCAAAATATTACAGGAAGTTCGGTAATAGAGGACTAAAATGATTGTTCTATAATGGATTTCCTATTACTTTTTCGTAATTATAGGAAATTTGTATAGGAAAATCATTATAAGAACTCATAATTTATAGTTAAAATATAATTATTTTCAAATGATAAAATTTTGAAAGATTTAAGTGTGAAATAAAATCACTTATAATATAAAATTATATAAAAAAATATAAAAGAGTAGAGTTGATATCAAATTAACTTTTTTGAGTATTTTAGAAAAATCAAATAAGGTATAATCAATAGATTCAATGAAAAGATTAAGAGATATAAAATTATTTTATTTTAATTGCTTGCAATTCCAACTAGTTTAATATTAAACGATGCCAGCGTGACCCAGGTGGAAATATTATATATAGTTTATATATAGTGTGAAGTATTATATATAATATTCATTTGTTATATACATTTTTTATATAAAACACATGCATATTATATATAATACTGCACACTATATATAAACTATATATAATATTTCAGCCTGGGGAAATAATGTAATGTTGAAAGTTTCAAGCTGAAAGTTCATCAAGCACAGAAAAAACGAAAGATAAAGTTTACATCGTTTTCAGACGAAAGATTCGCCGCAACAAAAAATAACCTTGCCGGTTAAACTTTACACGAATCGAAGATAATTTTTAATTTTTAACCTAGCCTGGATAATCTTTCGCCTCATTATCGCTCCATTTTTATTCCAAAAGTCAAGAGAATCAGGACGCCAGCGCTATCTACCGTCTTTTAACTTAATTAAATTGGAGCAGAAATGTGATTCCCAGCTGTCAGAATTATTCTCCTAACCTCGCTTAAACTTTCACCGAAATACATTCAATTTTGAACCGTTCCAACATGTACCTGCAACAAATTTTAACTACTGAATTTTCTAAGTCTTATTATTTTCAAATTAATATTGAAGTAAGCGAATAGTTGTTTCAAATCTGGTGTCCTGATTTATATCTCGAATCCACTCATGCTTTGTCGTTTTCCTATTGCTGCCAAGGGCGTAGCAGACGACAGATTTTATTCCATCCTAGGATAATCTTTCGCCAAATAGCATGTAAACTTTATCAGCGGAAAATTTTCCATGCAACAAAATTTAACTTCAGTTTTTTCTGTGAGAAGTAAGATTTGAAATGGTAATATTTACAGTTTTTAAAGATTAAAAAAAGGGAAACCCATACAACTTTTATAATATTTCAAATAATTCTGAACATGATTTTATTTTACACTTATGTGTTTTTAAATATTAATTAATAAAACGAACCAATGTAAAAAAAGGAATAGAAAGCAAAAGTATACATACGAAACATCTTCATGCTGCAAACGGAATCTATTGGATGCGAACGAATGAAGATTATTTTTAATTTTCTTTACTTTAAAAGTTAAGATTTCAAAAAGATCAAGTACGAAGACTAATCATATTTTTATTTGAAAATATTTGAAAATTATTCAATTTGAAACATTTTTACTTTCATCTTATTCATACACACAATTTGAAATGGTTTAATTTTAAGCATATTTTTAAGTTTGAATAAGGTGAATTAATTGAATATCAAAATTTATAATTATCATATAAATTTTAATGATCATTTTAAAGCTTAAGACCCTTATCTTTACAGTCTATTTATGAAATTTAAATTCTCATAGTTTTTATGAGTGATATGACTTTTGTGTCAGTCTACACTCTACAGTTAGTTTATCAAAATTTACAATTACAATCTACATTTGCATGATTGAAATTTCCGTAGTCGCGAAATATAATAAGAAAAACGTGTTATTTTTCTTATCATCCGTAGTCGCGATCCCAATTTTGGTAAGTGCTATAAATTCTTAGAACCTATATTCTTAAGAGAATTGGTCTCGAAGCTACAAGATCACTATAAATATACAGTTCAAACATCTTCATCATTTCATTTTGTACTATTTTTATATTAAAATAAAATTTAAAAACTGGCCGCATGATCCTCCTCCTTCTTCTTTCAAGATCCTCTGATTTATTATATATCTCCAGAGAAGTTAAAAAAATGTCCAACATTATGCAGTTTCCTAACATCACCATTAACAGTGTTAAGAATAAACCAAAATACAAACAAAACTTTACTCAACAGATATGTTAAATTTTTTTATAAATTAGTAATATTAAAACTGCAAATAACTCTGAAATAACGAAAATTAATGTTACTATAGTATCTGGAAGTTATTCCTCAAATTATTATTCAGAGGAATTACTAATTCAAACATAAATAATCATTCACTGATTCATTCATTCATAATTCAACTGGAAGTAAATTGTTTTAAAAAGCATAAACTTGAAAAAGTGAAATTGTGCAATAAAATTGCACAAGAAGACTGAAAAAGAAGTACGTTTTAAAAATAAAATCAATGTTTAAAAAACTACACTCAAGGAAGTCAATTTGTGTAACATAATTGCACAAAGGGATTTCGAATGAGAGAAATATGTTTCCAAACAACATTATAATCGGCCCATTAGAGACAGTTATTTAAAAAATGAAAAAGGATGGAGAAAAAAGGAAAAGATCCAACCAAACCACCTCACGCTCTTTTTTAAAGTCTTCTTGTACAATATTTTTGCACAATTTGAATTTTTGACGTTTATGTTTTTAAAACAAAATTTACTCTCAAAAATTTAATAAACAGAGACCCTGCTCTCGTTCTCTAGAGTTCGGTTCTTTGTACTGATCTCAAAAATTCGGTTCTTGGTCAACTCTATAAAATATAATTCAACACATTTTCAGTCAAAATTCAGTAATTAAATTAGTGAAGGAAATTAAAAATTAGGGAAATATTTTGATTAAACATGAAAATTAGTCAAATAAGGTAATTAGCAGGCAAAGTATGTGATGAAAATTGAATCAAAGAAACGAAGAGTGAAATTGTAAAAAGTTAAAATATAGGAAAATATAGATACGATCCTGAGATGAAAAATGTGGAAGTACCCTTAATTTCATCAGGAATTAATTCGATCGAAACCCCGGAACTCGTTGAGCAGGATTCTCATCTGCTTTTCGAGCGGGTCCAACTTTTTGTCGTATTCCGATCCACTCCCATATAAGTGAGTTCCCCCGATTCTTCTTCCGCCAAAAAATTTAAATATAGCCGCGGCATGCTGCGCCCTTCGACGTGGTATAATATTCATCTCGTTTCCCATTCCCACGACAATATGGCACGTATTAAAAAACAAAAAAAAAGGGTTGCGGCCAAACCCCTAAATCGACGGGCTGCTTTCGCCCTTTTAACCGCGGAGTTTCCTCTCAATGTTAGACTAGGATCGAAGCGCACTTCCGGCTCTAGGTAAAAAACTCCTTGTTTTAGGAGACGGAAAAACTTTAGGGGGAAATTTGAGCGATCAGGTACGCATATCCAAATTTCTTCACGAATAATAAATAACGCAGTCATACCAATTGTAAAACCAAAAATTTATTTTCCTATTTCAGGGATTTTTCATAGAAATTATTTCGTCTTCAGAGAAAAAGGAAAAAGCGATATTGAAAAAAAACTGAAGAATTCGGAACGAACTAGAATTTTCTTTATTAAAAAAATATATATTTGAAAGAAGTAGACATATGTCCATCAAACGTGTTATCTTATTTACAAACAATTTGGCGAGGAAAAGCATTAATTTTGAGACTTTCGACATTTTTATAATAGAAAATATTTCTTTTCCTGTGAAAAATTCCAAATTTTTGTTCATTTTTGTTTAAAATAAATTTTATTATCAATTTTTGTCAAGCTTTTCTATTTTTATTTACTTTTGATTAATAATATTAGGGTCATTATTTACTCTGATCAGACTCAAACTTTGGCATAATTTAGTCCTACTTAAAGGAAATTATTAAGAAAAATTTTTTGTCATTGAGACAAATTTAACGAGGGGGAGGTGATATTTTTGGGTGTACTGTCGAACTCAGCAACTTGTAACTCTTTTAATATCAACAAAACCAAATCTTACC
>CAKNWW010310369.1:0-12582 GCA_932074435.1 Andricus kollari | reverse complement strand
AAAAACCCGACTAAGACTATAATTAATTTAACTAATCTCCCCCCACCCTCCCATTTTTGTTCTGAATAACGAAATGGCAGAAATTAATATTATATTAGAGATTTTTTTTTGGTGCTTCGACCCTTTCCCCCTTCTATTTCTCAATGCTTGAATGCCTAAATAATAATCGCGTTTTATTTCAGAAATCCCTCTTTATGTTTATTGTTGAAGCCGCTTTTAGGGTTAGTGAGAACCCCGCCCTTTCGGTACACTTTTTATTAGAACCCCTTTTGCGTTCTATTTCAGAAAACCCCATTCAAGCTTATCGTTGAAACATATTTTACAATTTGTGAGAACTTCCCTTTTGTACTCATTTTTCAGAGTCCTCTTTAAGTTTTTTATTTTAGAAAGCCCCATCGTGCTAATTTTTAAGAAACCCCTTCTGTTGCCTACTTTCAAAAACGCTTGTAATGTTTGTCTTTAATGGCCTAAAGTTTCTTTTGTACTCGTTCAAGTGACTCTCTTTTATTGTTCGCCGAACAGAACCTCCCCTATTTACTTGTTAAACGAGAATCATCCCACGTGTCCCGCCATTATACATTTGTTTTGTTATTTCTATTTTACTTAAGTTATTTTTGTTGTTGTTTCATAACTTGGAATTGCGAGTAGCGTTTAAACTTGCATGTGTTTGTTGTTCTTTTTTTTGTCCACCATGATATATGCTTTGTTAACTTCTATGCTGGTTTTGAATAAATTGTTGTTAATTGTTTTGATTGGGAAATGTGAGCTTTTGTAATTACGTACCCCCCCCCCCCCACCTCTCTACCAATTATTAGTATTGCCTGAGCTAGTAGTTTTGTAGGCCCTAATTTAGGTTTCATTCATTTTGATTACTGTTTATGTATACGGATAACTTGCTATCTTTTATTATTGATTATTTCTAAAATTTTGGTAAAGTGACTTTGAGTCAACTTATCTTCAAACTTCCGACTATCTTTTACCTTTCCTTTCTATTTTTATTTTGGATTGGTGATTACTTGAGTTAGGGTGAATCATTTTGCCAGAGTTTGTGAGATTTCATGTGTGTCCTGAAACGTTTAGCGTTCAGTGAGTTTCTCACCCAAAAACTTAAGTTTTATGTCATGTGGCCTAATTTATTTAATTTTATTTCTTTTGAATAGGATCCGATGTGTGTTATTTAAAAGGAGCACTACATTGTATACATTCCATTTTAACTAGGAAAAAAAGCATCACAAAGTTATAAGTAGGAGGTCCAATTGTGGAAACAATTAATCTCCATTTCAAATCTGGTTTGTGCATTTTTGGTAGAGCATAAGTTTTTGCTACAGTACTATTGTGTGTTTTTAATTTATATGCAATTTGTTCATTAATTAATCTTTTTTCTCCCATCTAATAGCTATATCGTTACATTTTCCTTGTATTGTTGTAACAAGCCTAGTTTTCATCTTTTTATATAAAATATCATTGTTAAGCATATTCTCTACAGTTTTATTAGGGGCCTTCCATAAACCACGTGCCCTCTTTAGGGAAGGGGGGGTCAACAAAAGGACACGTTGGTCTACGTGGGGGGGGGGGGGGTCCGAGTCCGAGCTACGTGGTTTTACACTTTGGTGTTAAAAAAATAAAATGAAATGCATTACTGCCAGCTTAAACTACTTATGACTGAAAAGTGCTCGCCTATCCGAGTTTCTTTCTGAATACGTTTTGGGGATTCCTCCCGAGTATTTGAAGGCCTAAATGACAACAATTGTTGGGCCCCTTTTTAAGAAATCATAATTTTTAATTATTGTGTGGGGTTATTAAGTATATTTTCGTGAAAATCATTGCAAATTAAATGTTAATTAGTACAAACCATTTACTTTCGCATTCAAAATAAGCCTCTAATAGTTAAACATCAAGTAAAAGTCAGAAGGCTTTAAAATCTTGTGAAACAGGTGAAAAAAGGCAGTTTTTTAAATAATTTTTCCTGTTCACTGTATCGCACGCGTAAATAGTCTGAACAACAATTTAAGTGCACAATATTCCCTCTAAAAGTTAAAAAAAGCATTTAATGTTTTCTCTTGAATAGTTTAGGAGATATGACTTCCAAACGTGATTTTTAATAGAAAAATTGACCTAAACAAAATTTAACTTTAGTTTACGTGAAATATCTCATGTCTTGAAAATTTTAGAAAAAAGTTGCACTGATATTAGTTAAAACATCTCTGATAGGTATCAAGTTATTGCGTCCTGAAAATCAGCCTTTTTTCAGTTTGTATACATTAAGTTTATCGGAGATAACTTAGGTCTGTTGAATTTTACGTGAAAATATATGCCCATATGAATAAAAGCACATAAATTTTCCAGAAAAATACCAAATATTGAATGTCCTATCTTTAATATTTCGTAAAATTTTTCGGAAAATTTGGGTAAAAAGTAAATCTGTTTTTTTTTTACTTATTCTGAACTGTATGCGTAAAAACTTCCTGAGTGAGTTAACCCTTAAGTAGCCTTTTTAGCCCAAATTAGAAAAGAAACAACTATAACTTAGGAAGCTTTTACATACAGTTCAGAATAAGTAAAAAAAACAGATTTACCTTTTAGCAAAATTTATACATTTTTATCGACGAGCATGCTTTTCGTAGCAACATTTTACAAAATATTAAAGATAGGACAATCAATATTTTATATTTTGCTGAAAAATGTATGTGCTTTTATTTATATATGCATATTTTTTCACGTGAAATTATACAGATCTAAGTTATTTCCGAAAAACTTAATGTAAAATAAAAATCAATAAAAAGGGTGATTTTCAGGACGCAATAACTTGATACTTTAAGTAATACTTTAACTAATATAAGTGTAACTTTTATCCAAAATGTATAAGACATGAGATGTTTCACGGAAACTGAAGTCAAATTTTTTTTAGGCCAATTTTTCATTAAAAAATCACTTCTGGAAGTCATATCTCCTAAACTATTCAACAGAAAACATGAAAAAACAGGAAACATTATTTAAAAAACTGCCTTTTTTCATCTGTTTCACAAGACTTTAAAGCCTTATGAATGTCACTTGATTTTTTAACTATTAGAGGCTTATTTTGGATGCTAAACTAAATGGTTTATACCAATTAACATTCAATTTGCAATGATTTTAACAAAAATTTACTTAATAACCCCACAATAAAAATTAAAAATGATGATTTCTTAAAAAGGGGCCCAAAATTTTTTTTCATTCAGGCCTTAAAATACTCCGGAGGCATTCCCGAAACCTATTCAGAAAGAAACTGGGTTAGGCGAGCACTTTCAGTCATAAGTGGTTCAAGCTAGCTGTGGCGTGGCCATAAAAAAGAAAAATGTTTAGTGAAAAAAATAATGAGTCCAAAAGTATTACCACACAAAAAAAAAAATTTAACCAAAACAGTTCATTTTTAAACCAGAATGATTAATTCTTTACCCAAAAAAATCGAAAACGAGAATGTCACGGTGGACTACATGGGGGGGGGGGGGGGGGGTTAAATAACTGATCAAATTTGGGCTCGTGGTTTTTGGAAGCCCCCTTACAATTATCTCTGTTAGCTGCTACCGTTATATTACCTTTGTCTGCATTTACAAAAACTAAATCTTTATCAGCATTTTGAAAATGTTTAACCAGTTTAAAAGATTTTTCACGGTACTTGAAGTTATTCTTTCGACTATGGTTTGAGATTAATTGAGGAAATGTTTTTCTGGTAATTAGTTTCTGATCTTGATGTTCTACATTTTTTAAACAATTTTCTATATTGGCAACCATGTGATTGATAAGTAACTTATTAACATTGAAAGGAATACCAAATTTGTGACCCAGTGCTAAGGTTTCAGCGACCTCATCCGTGATTTCGACATTTCAGATATTTTTAAAACATTTTTTCAATTTAAAATCTCTATAATGATTTTTCTGAGATAAAAACCTGTTTTGCATTAAATTAAACTTGTTCATACAATCTTGTCTCTTTTTATACTTTAGATTATTTAAACTTAATTCTTATAAAACAAAAAACCTTTGAATCGATCCATCATTTATGAATCTTTGTATTCGATGTTTTAAATAATTTTAAAAATTACCTAGTTTTTTTTATCTCTTTCAATGGGTTTTCGATTTCAATTTTTAAACATTTTGTTTGGAAATTTAATTTAGTTCTATGAAACTTTGAAATTAAACTGTGATTAAAATTACACAAATTAAACTTGTTCATACAATTTTATACGTGTGCCGGAACTAAGGCATTGTTTTTACATTTAATTAAGAAGGTACGTTGTTCCTTAAGTATAAATAATCTTCTATTGGTGTAATCCAATTCCCGATGTGTCTCCTCATGGTATAACCGTACTTTTCCGAGATGTAAGCCAAATACCCCATAGTATCCAGAACGTTACTGACCTTGTTGATTAACAATCAGATTTGATAAGAATCAAATCAAGCCTTTCTTCGACCGTCAATGTAAATATGCACAAACCAGATAATTAAGCATTTTTAATCGTTAAATTCCCATTATGTACATCAATTTTATTAGTAAAAATAAAGATTAGGAAGGTGTATGTCTGTAGTATCGTGTAGGCTTTGTGAAGGCCTAAAAAAAGGACGAGATCTTTAACCAGCCATTATTGGCAAAAGGTTCTGATTTTATACATCGAAAATGCTTTCTAAAATATTCAAAATTCAATTTTCCTGCCGAGCTATGCAAAATGCAAAAAAAAAATGTTAAAAAACAAAATTGTCTACCTCAAAAAGATGTACTTTGGTTCATACAATTTTTTGATAGAATGCATAGTTTTTTTTAACCGTGAAGAATGTTATTAAAGATGGAAAATTGCACTTTACAGAAGAACTATGCGAGATAAAAAAACAGTGTCAGAAGAATAAGGGTTTATCTCAAAAAGGCCTGCAACAGCTCATGTAACCGTTTTTTGGTAGAACTCACCGTTTTTGTATGAAATGTAGAAAATGCTATTGACAAATTGAAAATTAAAATTTTTGTGATCAAGAAACTTTGGCAGCATCAGAAACATGAGGTAATTCTCGACCGCGAATATTTTTGTATCTTGAAAATATTTGTTTATCTTGAAACAATATTTACGAAAATATTCATATTTTTAACATTATTCCACGAATAGGGGCAATTTTTTCGCGAAACCTACTAAAACTGTATCGTTAGTGACTCCTAGCTGTAATTTCGTTAAAATTAATAAAAAATATTAATTTTTTTAACAATTTTTATAAATAAATGCATATTCTGACCATTTTTCCAAGACTGGGTTCCATTTTCTTTGCGAAATCAACTAAAAAAGTATTTCCAATGACTCTTGGCTACGATTCTGTGCCAACAGATAAGAAATGTTAATTATTTAAACAATTTTTATAAACGAATGTACATTTTGATCACTTTTGCAGGAATAGTCTTACTTTTTGTGGAGTAAGCTAAGAATGTCTTACCAATGACTCCTTGTTGCCTTGTTTGTTCAATTAACTGTTCATAATTTAAACAATATTTATGTAGAAATTCACAGTTTGACCATTTCCTCATAAAAAAGTATTAGCAAAAGGTGTTGATTGTTTAAACAATATTTATAAGCAAATTCACAGTTTGACCATTTTTCAACCAAACCTTTTTTTTCGAAGTGAGCTAAAAACCCCAAGGTCATTACGTGTATTAATCAAAGGTGTGATGGGTTTTTAGTTATAGTATTATCAAATTATGTTTTTTATTGGGAATCCTTTCTTGACAACAACCGAAGATGCTAATAATTTATTCCATAAATATCATGAGGGTTCCTGAAGAATTATAAACAGTTTTTGTTAATTGAACAAACATGGCAACAAGGAGTGATTGGTAAGACATTCCTAGCTTACTCCACGAAAAAAAAGCCTATTCCTCCAAAAGTGACCAAAATGTATATTTGTTTATAAAAATTGCTTAAAAAATTAATATTTTTTATCAAGTTGAACAAAATTACAGCTAAGAGTCACTAACGATACATTTTTAGTAGGTTCCGCGAAAAAAATTAACCCTATTCGTGGAATAATGTTAAAAATTTAAATTTGTTGATAAATATTGTTAAAATAATTACCAGTTGTTGTTAATTTGAAAAAAATGACAGCAAGGAGTCATTGGAAATACATTTTCGGTCGGCTTTTGTCAATTAATATCTTTAAAACATTATAAATCATTTTTTTTTTTTACTCTAACCTACTGAAAGCTATTGCTAGATAGTAATTAAACTGACTTAAGTTCTTCTTTAGTCAATTCATCTGAAAAGTTAGGATTCAAATATTGTTTATTTTGTTGTAAATAAAAAATTTTGTTTTAGCCAAATAAAAATTCTCGCACCGACTCGATATACCCGAAAGCCTTACGGTCATTAAAAAAAAGTCAAAATCCATTGAAAATTGGGTTGTAGGCAGACTTTTGTCCATGAAAAGTGCTTTTGGCTACACTATGCGTACGGTGAAAACTGTGAAAGGCGTCAGGTTATACTTTTTGGCAGCGTGTCGGCGACGCGCTTGTCCAGTGTGAACCAAAGCATTGTTCAACACGGTTCCTATCCTGACGCAAACGCGAACGCCCGCACGCATTTGGTTTTGCGTTCGAGCATGCATGAACCTTTATGGCAGAAATAGCGTGGTATTCACAAGTGCACCCTGTTCACCTCTATTGACAGCATCTAGAATCCTATGTAGCTAATGATGATTGAGGTTACCTAACGTTTTTCTGGTGACGTGCGTAGTCTAGGAACCATACAACGCTCGCGGTATATGTGCACACGTGCACAGAGTTCTGGCCCCTGACTTACATGTACAGTAATAGCCGAGAAATGTTTCATTATTGTCTGGCCCTAGATCAACAATTTCATTGAACGCTATCCATAGTTGGTACCTTGTCGCATTTCGGAAACGAGAATATACTCCTACTCTGATTAAACCACGTTCATTAGGTAGCGTATCTAGTTAAAACTCCTTATCATTATCATCCCTTGGTAGCTTGTCTTGAATGTAAGATGGTGCAAGTTGAACTTGATGAACGCCAATCGTGATACCGCGTAGTTCGTCTCATCTAAGGCGATGAAATTCTGGTACTTGTTCAAGCAGGCGATTCGAGTTTGCATTCCCGTAGCGCATATTGTCAACTTCTATGCGTGCTTGCGTGAAATTAGCCTCACCAGCTGTCACTAGGTATTCCCTTGCAGCTTCTACAGTAGCACCTTGCATTTCGAAAACAGGATGATATCTGTTAATCATGGCAACACTAATACGGAAGAAATCCCCGAGGTTACGCAGGTGATCAATCGAAATCGTTTTGTCAAAGAACTTAAAAATAAATTTTAAGTGGCCATTTCTAGAGTCAACAATACATCTCGATTTCGTTATGAACCGTGCTTTATTAGCTTCTTTCGTTGACAATTGACTCTGACCTGCTTGGAGAAATGGCGGTATCTTGGATTCCATACCCAATCGTTCTAACAGCGGTTGGGCATCTCGGTATCCTTTGTCCTCTATAAAAATATCGCCGATGTCAAAAAATGCTCTCATACCCTCCACGTCCCTTTCAAATTCATTGATGAGCATTCGTGCGTCATTGTTTCCTGAGTCCGAAAAATAAGGTCTTTGTATATGAGGTATATACCCGTCTGGAGCAGGTTTTACCAAGTGAAGTCCCTTATGCCAACAGAATGATTGTCACAAAACACGAAAGTTACTGCTTTTCTGCGTGTAAGCATAAGTGCCATCTATGACAGCAAACGCTCTGGGAATTTCTGGTTGTGAATTGTAGAGTTCATTGGCAAATGCTGTCACATGTCTTTCTACATATTCTCATCTGGGTATCGCTGTTAATCCAATGTTGCCAGGCACAAATCGCTGTATTAGAGAACCTCTTACTGTAGCAATGGCCGTGCTTGTAGCTTGGCGGCTGGAATGGTTGCAAATTACTTTCAGAAATTCATCAGAAAGTTCCTGACGCATCTTACAAAGAAAAGTCATCAAATCCTTTTTCCTGACGCATTTTACATTATGTCCATGTAACCGTGGAATTGGATCGCAGAATGTATACGATTCTTGAAACATTTCCTTCGTTACAGAAAACATATCCTTAAATTCTTTATCACTAAAGCTTTCCTCATCGCCGAAATCTTGATAAGAATTTGCTTCGCTACGAAGTTACTGCAAAAACAAAAGCATCTGCTGTCCAGGTATCCTATATGGTCTATTAATTGTTTATAATCCAGAAAGCAAAGGCGCTAAGATGAAGTCACGTTCATCCAAATGGTTTAAACAGGCTCTAGCCTCCTCCGGAATGAAGATATCCATAGCAATATAGACATTGACTCTAGATACCACTGAGAGTCTGGGTACATTAAGTCTTAAGCATCAGGGATCACGTTGGAGCTCCTCTATTTCGTTACTAATTGATAGATTGCAATTCGGAACATAACCTACTATCACCGACAACTTCAAGTTGTGGTCTACGAAGTTGAAGGCGTCTGAAAATGGCAATATTTTGCCTATCTGGATTAATATTTCCATCGATTCGACCCATCTGTCTTGGTTGATAGGCTCTTCCGCACACATATCAGTCAATTCGAACTCTGAAAACCATTTTTAAAGCTTTTAACTGCCAAGCCCGACACCGGCTATAACTCGCGAGAAAATTATATTGGCATATAGGCACTTGGGAATACCACTTTTTTTTGCCCTGACAGGTTTTTTTTCAAGCGAGTTAATATGTAATATAAATCTCATTTGATATTGATCTCACCGGAGGCTTAGTTTTCAACGTTATGGCAGTGACGTTTTATTAAATTAAAATCTTGAGCGCTTAGCGTTCGGCAGTTTTGGGACGCGCGCAACATACATCATTATCAAACTCGCATTTGGTACTGACCTCGTTCTGCAATCGTCTCTCTCCTTCCAGCATATATCGGGATTCATTGTTTTCACGAAATTGAGCGCTTAGCGCCGTATAGCGCAAAAACTATCCACTTCTCTTCATTTTTTTCCGGATCTTTCATTAGGCCCTTATAATTTACATATTTATCAAGTTTCAGCCAATTTCCCATACATTTGGTGCAGGGTCCTTTGTAGATCTTTTTTGGCTTGATAATTTTTGTCTAATAATCTTTGTTCGTACCTTGCATGTTTTCACCACAAAATCGATTTTTTTTTCATTATGTTTTGTGGGGTCAAAATTTGAATTTTCGAATCTTTAAGAAAATTAAAAAAATTGTTACGATAATTTTGTAGGGCTTACAAAAAACAACGTTTGTCGTCTCCTGACTGTTTTTCATATCGAGCGTTGTTTTGCTAAAAATTGTTATTTGTTTTTTTATATATATATATTTTTTTAAATCCTATAACTCTGATAATTTTCTTTTTATAGAAAAATGTCGTGAGGATAAATTATTCAAAATTTCGAGTACTACGACTATACCTACATATACTTTTTAAATTTTGATAAAGAAATGGTTTAAAAATTTTTGAAAATGCTTCGTAAAAATAATTTTTTCTGACTCAGGGGCCCTCAGAACGTGGAGAATTTATGAAAATTGACTAAGTCAAATTTTACATAAAACCAATACCTTCTCATTACGATGAGAATGTAAAAACCGGTCCTTCAGTTTCAGAAGTGGGATTAGGGCCTTACGGTTCTAATAGCAGGCTGAAGAGTTTTTGTGTATACGCAGATACGAGAATCTACAAAATGTACTTTTAGAGTGGAAAAGAAGTACGATATTCTGGATCTAGAATCCGCGGGTGGATTTCTAGCGTAGTGTTTGAGAATATTCGAGAGTGTTCGAATGTGTAAGTCGGCCATATTAGTCTTTGTTCTACGGGCTTCTAGAACATTCGAGTCGAGACCACGTTTTCGGCAATGACGCTGAAGCGAGGAGTGTTGTACTGCCAACTAATTGTGTCTCCAGTTAAAGTCAGTTTGTGTTTCTCGGAAAGGGAAAATGTATGTGCAGGGTGATTTTCAAGGAATTCCTCCTCATAATGGTGGTGATGCGGACAATCTACTTGAAAATAATAATAATGGTGGTGTTGACCTGGACAATGGGCCACAGAACACAGATGGAAACATTACGAAAACTGAGATGAGCAGCGTGATGAACATCAGAATGGTGAAAATTAGGATGGGACAAGAGGCTCTTGGTGGATGTGCAAGGCCTCATTGAAGCGACGACTAGGGCGGTTATCACAACAATGCAGGCAGCCGGAGTACAAAATCAACCACGAAACGAGCTTAACCAAGAAAACCAGCCACGCATTGGAAATGCTGTCCTTTATGGAGTTAAATACAGCGACATAGCCAGTCTAATTCCTCCTTTCGGGCTCCAGAGGATGTTTTTAGATTATACGCAGCCAATCAGTTCAAAAATAGAATGTTGAACTGGTACAACGAGACTCCTAGAGTTGTTGGAAAGAGATGGCCTGTACTTAAAAAAGAATGAACAAAAATGTACATGTAGCGTGACGTCCCTCTCATACGCACTTAAATGATGGAAGCACGTATGTGGAAAATTGGAGAGAAATTTTCAGTTTACTTTCAAGAAATACTTAAATTAATAAACAGACTGGGAATTTCTGACAAGTCAGCCATCGAGAATAATTACTAGACGGTGATTGCATTGCTGGAGGGAATGCACCGAATCATTAAACATGCACCGCAAAAATATCCAACCTTGTTCACATGTTAATTGAATGTACCAAACCGCCAAAGAAGCTAGGCACATGATTGAAATGCGAAGAGAAAGGGCACATAGCCAGAAATTGTCCCAACAACAAACAAGAGTTTATCCTGGAGAGCAGTTACGGGAACTGCGACGACAACGAGCAGCGGAGAGACATCTTCGAGCACGGTGAACGTCATCGATGGACCCATTGTTACTGAAATACCCCTGACTAGGATCCCGTTAAATAAGCCAACTACAGAGGATACCGTGCTCTTGAGCAGGGAGTTTGATGATTAGTATTATATAGAAATCTAGCCCGATACAGTTAGCGCGGCCAGTCTAATTAAATTAGCTGCTTAGAAGAGGGATTTTTGTTATTGTGAGTTGATGCCTATCTCAGATAAAGATAAGTACTCAGGGATTAATAAGTCTCATTTAGAGATTTTGGGTTTTATTAAAACTAAGATAAAATTGCAACTAGTTTCAAATGCAGTATTTGAGATAACTTTCAGTATAGTGACAGATACCGCTCTCTTACTATGCGCTCTTAGGTCGAAATTTTATAAGGAGAACGCCAGAGTTGTCTATGATCGTGTCAAAAGACCTTTCTATCAGTTATGAAAAAGTCATTAACGAAATTTTATGTATCAACTAAGTTAAGGGCACTGCTAATGGGATATTGGCAATTCGCAAAATGCTTAGTCGTTACCGTACAAAATAAAAATAAACGTTCTATGGAATTAACCTTTCTATTTTAACCCGCTAAGGTTGTCTTGGTTTGAGAGACAAGAATTTTAGAAAATTATTTACGATTTATTAGCTCGCGGTATAATAGCCCAATAGTTTTGACAACGAGACAGAATAGTGTTTTTCGACTATGCTTCGAATACCGTGCGCTGAACAAAATTACTGTTTAGGATTATTTCCCGTTACCTTGAATGGTCGATTTGATTGAGCGCTTGGCTGGTAAGAAGTGGTTTACGAGTTTAGATTTGAGAGATCGATTTAACCACTTTCGGGTTGCTGAGAATCCTGTCAAGTTTACCGCTTTTAGCACGCCAGACGGCGAATATGAGTATCTGCGCATGCCTTTCGGCCATGTCAACGCGCCTTATGATTTTCAAAGGTACCTGTATTTTATTTTCGAGGATTTAATTAAAAGAAGAAAAATACTATTGTATTCAGCCGATATCCTTATTGCTACTGAAACCTTAGATGAGAATTGGGCTATCCTAAACGAAGTCTTACAGTTAATGACTAAAAATAGGCTAGAGCTTAATTGAGAAAAAGTAACTTTGGAGCAGATGAGATTGAGTACCTAGTACAAAAGTTTTTGGGCCTTGTAAGTTACTTTTGACGTTTTGTGCCTAATTTTGCGGTAATTGCAAAACCGTTGTATGACTTAATAAAAAAGGATGCCACGTTTCATTTCTGAGCAAGCGAACTAAGATCCTTTAAAACTTTAGTAGAACGAATGGTCAATGATCCGATTTTGGCTATTTATTCGCCACAAGTCTATACGGAGTTACAGACGGATACAAGTGCTTAAGGTTTCGGAGCAATTTTGTTCGAACGGTAGAGTAATAATCAAATGCATCATGTACTTTATTTTAGTAAACGCATATCTAATGAAGAGAGTCGCTATCACAGCTATGAATTGGAAGCACTAACAATTGTATATGCAATCGAAGGATTTAGAGTATACTTTTTAAGGACTCCGTTTGTAATTTACACTGATTGTTAAGTGCTCAAAATGACCTTGGATAAGAAAGAAATAAACTCGCGAATCAAAAGATCGGCGTAAGTACGGATTACGCAATGGAGTTCTTTATCGTAAATACCATGATTCGTGCTTGGGGGCTTCTATAAACCACGAGGCCCAATTTTAGCCACTTTT
>CAKNWW010310366.1:0-20768 GCA_932074435.1 Andricus kollari | reverse complement strand
TCAACGCTCCAAATATGACCCAAAAACTACATTTTTACGTATTACTGTTAATTTTCAGCATTCTCTGTCGCCTTTCTTAATACAAAAAAAATACTAATGGGTGAGTTTAATATTCCTTATAACATCTTGAACAATCTTGAATTGTTTACAAAAAATATAATTTATTGAAACAATGATTTTTTTCCAAAAAATGGAAAAAATAATCATATTTTCCGATTGAAATGTAACAGTTGGTCACCCAGTGGGCACAAAATTTGGCGACGTCTTTACGACATCGTTAAGACATCCTTAAGACATCTTTACGACAACTTTACGTCGTCCTAGGTCCATGTCGTTAAGGTGTCTTAACGATATCGCAAAGACACCTTAACGACCTCTGCTTGCTGGCAGGGCAGGCAGCCTGCCTCCAGAAAGTCCATCAGAGCGAAAGAGACGGACCATTCTAATGGTTCTCTATCTCTTTCACTCTCGTGGAATTTCTGCACGCAGGCTTCCTGCCACTGCCGGCAAGCGAGATATGAAAAGGCCATTATTGTCCATCTAGTTCCAGAAGGTCGTAACCCGCACAACGACAATAATTTATTTACAATAGCGACAAAAAAGTAATATTAGCAGGATTCTGAATAAATGATATTAAGATTTATTATTGTATACGATATTTTCAGGGTAATTTTGTGACTAATCCTCTAGAACTAGATGGAAGTTATTATTGTTTTTAAATGTATAATGATTTATTGCGATATAATGCGAGTCATGTAAATTAATTTTATATCATTGTTTGGTAACTGCGGTGGAAACCGCGGTGGTTGTTTGCCTTTTTATAAATTTATATATGTCCCTCACAGCGAAAGAATATCCCTGGATATGCCATTTGACCCCATTTATGTCCCGGGTTACCTCAGGGATAACCCGTCGAAGTGTCCTTTGAGGCGGAAATTATGATATCCCGTTGATATCACCAGAATATCCGGGATGTCTATACGATACGTTTCTGGGACATTCAAATATCTCACGTGGGATATATAAAATATTTCATTATCCCACGTGGGAAATTTGAATGTCCCAGAAACGTCACATAGACATCCCGGGGATATCAAAATTATCGCCTCGCAGGATATTCCGACGGGTTATCCCTTGGATAACTCGGGACATAAATGGGTCAAATGAAATATCCCGGGATATCCTATTGCTGTGAGGGGTACATAACACTGGTCCGTATTTGATACATACCAGTTCTAGAACTGTTATAGAATTATTATAGAATTGTTCTAGATTTATTACAATACAGCGTACCAAAGTTCTAGAATTGTTCTAGAAATGTTACAGATCGGTTGTAACAGCGTTCTAGTTCTGGTACAGATTTTTTACATAAAATTTGTAATTGATTTTCAGAATTTTTCTAGGAATGTTGCAGATTGGCTGTCACAGCGTTCTAGTTCTGTTACAGAGTTGTTACATAAAATTCGTAATTGATTTCTAGAATTGTTCTATAAAAGTTACAGATCGGTTCTCACAGCCTTCCAGAACTGTTTCATAACACTTGTAACCGAGTTCTAGATTTGTTACAGATCGTGTGTCGGCGTTCTAGGACTGATACAGAATAATTCTAACGTATAGGGGATGACATGGTTACTCACATGTTCGTAACTTGTTACTAACCTGTTCTAGAACATATTCTTTTGTGTTCTAGAACTCCCTGGCGAAAGTATCGGATAGGAATTCATTCCGAACCAATCCGAATCATTCCGGAATCTGCATCCGAATCAATCCGAGTTAATTAGAACCAATCTAAATTTTTCTTTACATTTCGCTCGATCCAAATCGGTAAAAATTAATCCGACTCAATCCGAAACAAATTTTTAATCCGAATGAATCCGAACTCGAATTGACCTAAAGCGATTTTCAATCCGAATGAATCCACCCTACCGATAGAAATCTCAGAATATTCACTAAAGATTCTCAGGCTCTGGGAAGCTTCAGAGAAGATTCTCCGCAGGCACTCAGGTAGATATATTTAAAGGTCCAGGTAGCTCGTTTAAATCGCCTGAAGGCTTTAAATTTTACAATGTGCTTTTCGAAATTGAAATAAGAATTCGGTCATAAATAACAAGCAAATAACATTCAAATCGAGTTTGCAGAGAGCCTGAAACAGGCCAGACTTTTTGGCCTGAGAATATTCTGAGATTTTCTATCGGTAGGGCAATGCAATCTGAACTCGGATTCATTCGGATTGAAAATTCAGTGTATATCAATCCGAATTCGGATTGATTCGGATTCATTTGGATTGAAAATTTCGTTCGGGTTCGTTCGGATTGGTTCATTTTGGAGTTCCGATTGAACCGGAGTGAGTCGGATTAATTTTTAAATGATTTGGGTCAAAAGAAATGTAGAACTTTTTTCGGATTGGTTCGAATTGACTCGAATTGGTACGAATTGACTCGGATTAGTTCGGATACAAATTCCCGAATGATTCGGATTGGTTCGGAAGAAAAACCTATACGATACTTTCGCCAGGGCAGTTACAGATCTTTTGCGTAACCATTTTTGCTCGGTTTATGTCTTAGAAAACATAACAAAATTATTAGAAAATTGTAAAAAAAACTGTAAAACAACAATGATAACCTTTCACGTTCTAATACTATAACATTACATTCAAATAGCATAAATAATATCATAAATTCATTTCAAGATACCGTCATTGCGCCTGTTGAATACTAGCATGGCTGCACATATGTGATTATGTTGTAAATATGTATTCAGTGTGGGAGAACTCTCTGAGAACGTAAGTTTACGGCCTTGCGGTCTCAAATACAAAATGTTATTAATAGTATTTTACCGGTTTTAATTATTTTTCTACCACCAATTTTTCTCAGCTTACAAACTGATTGTTAAATATACAATAATAATGTAGTAGTTATTCATAGTTACAATCAAAATAACCTATCAACCTCTAAATCACCATTTATAAATAAAACAAAAATTTACACCTGAGCTGAAGTGTTTATAAATTAAGACAAAAAATTTATGATAAAAAAATATCCAGTTTCGAGAAACAGAATGTGGAAGTTTACAATCTCAAAGTAAGAGGAACCTAAAACCGGAACATGCTTGGTTGCAAATAACGATAAACAGTGCAATTTTCAGTTTAAACAGAAACAAACTGACTTCTGAGATGTAAAGTTGCCAAATTGGGAGAAGATGTATTTGACTATGAAAATGTAACCAATTCCGAGTAAATCATTCTAGAATTTGGACGTCCAAATTTGATGGGTTTTGAAAGTCGTCTTTGGATAGCGACTAAAAATCCATTCTTAATTTTAAAAAATAACTTTAAGAAAACTTTTAACAAATACCTAGCTCACGAGATATGGGGAACCTTAATAAAAATAAAAAAATTTTCATCTAAAGAAATTATTCTGTTCCCGAAAAATATATATTTAGTGTCATTTCCGGAAAAATGTTAGTTTTCTGGTTCTGTACAGCAATCCTTCAAATGTAAATAATGTTTAAAAAAATGTCTATCATATAAATCAAACTGTTAACACTTTAAAACTTCTAAATAAAACCCGTTTCAAAATTAAAGCATTCTTAGTTTTGAAATAATCTAGTTTCAGGGCCTTAAGAATTGGACATAGTATGCGTAAAAATAAAATAACAAAAAATGTGCAGCTTTACAATTTGGAGGGCTTAAAATTAAAAATGTAATAGTGTCGAAAATTGAACAATTCCACAATTCTGCATTTGCTTCATTTAGAATATAAACGCTTAATAGTTGCAACTTTTTAAGATGTAAACTCTCCCAATGAAATCATATTAACTTCAAGTGCTGAAAATTGAAAGACAATTTCAATGTCAATGAATGTAAAATTTCAGATATATAAATCGTTTGATGTTCAACAATTTTCGAATTAGTTCGAAGTGAATCAAAAAAATGTCGTTATCTTTTATTGTTTCTGTTTTGCGATATTCTGTTATAAAAGTAAGAATATATTCACTCGGTTGTACTTACGAACGAAAAGGTTACATGGCGCGACTGCATACTCTGTGGTTCGAGAAGCACCCAGAGGTCTTGCAATTTTCGCATTAACGTCTGCGAAACCGTGCCGAGGAACTCCGGAAAAGGGGTTATATAATATAAGTAAAGCGCCTACTCAACCGCAGTCAGAACAAGCCGTCAACACAAAAAGAGAGGCGACACTGAGACGAATCGCGAGCAGGCATCCAATAGAGGAAGAGCGATGCTTCAGGCCCCGGAGAAACATCAACATTTAGGTTTCTCTCAAGCCCAACGATCTGACTGAACTAGATGACGAACTTCGTGGAAATTTTTCTGCAGAATCTGACCTCTGGACTATCAATTGTAGTGTGCATAATGCAGCGAGAGCTTTTGCAGATGCAAACCGTAAAACAAAACCAACGGTTGATCATAAGTCCAAAAGACGAATGCATCAACTCAGCACAAAGATAGGCTGGGCAAGGCAGTACGCGTCCCGCATTCAGTGTGTGATTGACTACATAACATCTGGCAGGACTTTCACTGCCAAAGTTCGACAGTTCGCGCGCGAACTGCGCATCCGTCATCACACACTCAACAAGTACAAGCTACTGACCATCAGGCAGCATACTGTTGACAGAATACGAGTACTATCTAACGCTAGGAGAAGTCCAGAGCAGAGATAGAGGTGGGTCACAGAAAATCAACAGTTTTTGTCTGACCCATCGCGTCTCTTCCCAGACCCTCGAGTTACTGTCGTCCACCCGCCCACACCAGAGGAGGTCGAGGCATTTTAGAGAAAAGTCTACGAAGTCCAGCATCCACTGAAAGAAAACTCAAAGAATATAAAGACCAGAGGAGAAATGCCCACCTATCACTGTCGAGGAGGTGAAAAAAGTATTAAGAGGCATAAAGAACTATTTCACTCCGGGACCAGATGGTATCAAGACCTTCTGGTGGAAGAAGTTTTCTTCAACCCACCAGCATCTGGCCCGCATTTTCACCTCATATCTAAAGTCGTAAGAGCCTATTCCGGAGTCGTTGGTGGAAGGGCGCCTAGTGCTCCTGCCGAAGACGGGCAACTTAGCTGACCCTAAGAATTACAGGGCAATAACTTGTCTGAGCACACTGTATGAGACCTTCAGAGCTATCCTAAGTGATAAAATTGTTCGAACAATTGGACCTGTATGGCGAGAGATGTAGGAACAAGGCGGCTCAAAGAAAGGCGTAGCAGGATGTCGGGAGAACCTGATTATCGATAGATGTGTCTGTAAAGAGACAGCATCCTATCAGCGTTACCTATCAATGGCCTGGATTGATTACCGAAAAGCTTTCGATTCAACCTTCCATAGACTTATTATCTGTCTGTTGGAAAGCTGAAAGGTTCATGCACTCTTCGTAAGGCGTATAGAGAGATTAATACCGCTTTGGAAAACCGGATTTACTATCTAATCTGGAAAACATCGTCTGATCACTAATAGTGTCACCTTTTAGAGTTGTGTGTTTCAGGGCGACTCCATGATCCCTCTCCTTTTTCGCCTTACATTGTTGCCACTATCTCTGGCACTTCGCCATTCCGAAGGGTACCTCTGCGACAAATCTATAAATCGAAAGCATAAGGTGACTCATGTATTTTATATGGATGATCTTAAGATCTATGCTAAAAATAAAGAGAAACTACATCTAGCTCTAAACATTGTCAAAGAGTACACTCAAGAGATTGGAATGGACTTCGGGTTAGAGAAATGCGCCAAGGTTTATTTGAAGGAAGGACAACTTAATGGCATCCCCGAAGACCCTGAGCTCGTCGACAGAAGTGCTATGCGATACCTTAACGCTGGAGAGACCTATACTTACCTGGGCGTGCCACAGAGTCGCATTAAGAACGTGACATCTCTGAAGGATACTCTCCGATGCAGATACAAACGTCCGATCCGACGGATTTGGCCTTTCGAACTGTCGGCAAGGAACAAAAGTATCTGCGACGAACATGCTTGCCGTCCCAGTAGTACTCTATTCTTTTGGAGTAGCTCCATGGACGAAGGACGAGCTCAGATCCTTCGATATCGGGTCCCGAAATGTTATGCACAATATCAGGGGTGAGCAAAATGCATAAAATCTTATCCATCTCGAGCACTCACTCCTGAAGGCTCGAATTGAGGAAGCACAGGAGAAAATCTTCCGCGAGCAGCTCCTGAGCAAGAGGATACACGGCATCTTAAACAGAAATGTGGAGGATCAGTCGATGTCGTATGAGCTAACGTTTGCTTTCCTAAAATTACCCGGATTGAAATCACGGAGGTTTTTATTTTGAGATGTCAAGACGGTGTCATTTCCACTCTAGCATACCGTCTCCACATTTTGAGCCAAGACATTCCCGATGATAGCTGCAGAGCGTGTCATACATACGCCGAGCATGTAGGACACATACTATCTAGTTGTCCAGCTCATGCGGAAACGACCTACATCCAAAGGCACAATGCGGCATAAGTAAATACCGCTAAGCTAAACGCTCCTAGGGAAATAGGGTCAATTGTGGAAAATGTGAAGTGCAGCATATACTGGAATTTCATATTCTCGACAATTGTTTTTGTTGCGCACTCGAGGCCTGACATAGTTCTCCTTGAATTCGAGAAACGAACCATATTCGTTATTGAATTTTCGGCACCAGCTGACAAAAACGTCATAGCTAAGGAGAAAGAAAAAAAGAGAGGTATAAAGACCTTATAGGGGAGTTGCGACGGTTATATCCGGAATATTCTGTTAAGCTAATCATCTTGATCATCGGCGCTTTTGGGGGTGTCAAGGGTTCACTGGTTAATAGCCTGAAAAGCATCCCTGCGTGTCAACAAAATGCTGAGACACTTGCAGGGAAAATGCAGAAGGCGGTCGTCCTTGGGTCTCTCCGTGTCCTCAGAGTGAACGAGACTTTTGCCGGAACACCCTAGAGAACGTCGCACAATATATAACTATTTTTTATATATATATATATATATATATATATATATATACATATACATATATTCATCTGTTTATTGATTGTTATTGATCTCGATCTACGGGTTTCTAATTGCTCTAGTGATCATGAATAATTTCAGCAAACTATATTATCTACTTGAAATCATTTCGCCGACAGCACCGTCTACATTTATCCTACCCTACTAATAATTCCATCTCCAGTCTGCCGCGACTTGCCGTATCTAGGTGTTTAATATCTTTGACACAACCACCACAATGAACGGGATCAAAGTTATGAAGAAACTTGTTTGCCCGTAACATACCGTAACCCCGCACCCTCCGCATAATGTGCTAGAAGGAAGGCAGAGAAGTAACCACAGCTCTTTCTAAACCTTGGGGTTCTTCGGCAACTCGCACGAAGCACGAACGTTCATAACAATACAACCATATAAGCTACATAAGTCATTAACATATTTATATCAACGGAATCCTTCATTATTTATCTTTCATTACCCGTCTGCAAACAGATATTATGTTTAAATAAAATATTATGTTTAGTACACTATTTTAAATTATGGTGTAAAGATGAAGAGTAATAATTCGTAAAAGTTTTCTTTGTATATAAGCTATAGGGAACGCAATATTTTCATATAAGTATTCCGGGCCCGATCGCCTTATTTGGCGGCGGGGCCCGACCAACTGATTGAATAAAAAGACACCGAAATAACTTGATAACTCCTTGTTGCATGCAGCGCCTCAATTGGATATCATAAAAGAGTAAAAGAGAATGGGATACCAGAGCAAGAGAGGGGGAGGGTGCACTAGGACTAAGAACATAATTTTAAAAAGTATAAAATTAAATTACTGTAATTCAGTACTCGTCAGTTCAGGTTTCATTTCATTTCATTTTCTATGGAGTGGTAGCAGTTATCATTATTATTTTTTTTTTTAAACTTGTTCTCGAGTGAAAAAACCGGTTTTCCATCATAGCCACGGACTAAGTCAAGTGACTGATGAGATAAGAATATAATTAGTTAAATGAATACAATGTATGAAATCATTTGCGATGATGTTTTAGGTACAAAATTAGGAGCATGGTCTAGTTTGCAGGTCGTCTTTTACCGCTGGTAAGCTTACACAGCGGCCTTGAGTGTTGGAGGTGACAGCAGTCGCCTCTGGATGCTTTCTTAGAGCTATCATGTATCACTCTATAGGTTTTTATTCGCTTGCTTCCTGATGGTCCAGAAAGTTTCTTACAATGCGACAGGTGTTTAATGAAACCGCCTTCTGAGCGGCTACCAGTACCCTACTGACACATAAATGTTCAAGATGTTCAGTGCATCTTGCGTGCACATTGCCTGTAGCCGAAATCACAATGGGATGAATAGATGCATGTTTCACATTCCTCCATATTGTCTTTACTTCATGCCTTAGCTCGCGATACTTGTGGATCTTGGTTGTATAGGTTGCCTGCATAATTCGGTTAAGTGGAAAGCAATGTCGATTATGTAGGCTCTTCCACCTTTTTTTCTCGCAATACGATGTCCGGTCGATTGGCTTGGATGTAATGATCCGTCTGGATAGTAACATCCCAATATAAGATGTAATCTTCGTTTTTTAAAACGAGCATTGGATTGTATGTATAGAAAGGCATCCATTCTGTTAAGAGTCCTAGGTTTAGGGCAAGCGGTTGATGCATAATTCCCGCCATATCATTATGCCTGTGCGTATATTCTCTTTGAGCCATTACGCGACAACCATCAATAATGTGCTCGATGGATTCATTGGTATCTCCACATAATCGGCACCGGTCAAGCACGTCTTGATGTGGCACGTGTTTGCGATAATTTCTGGTGCTGACAACCTTGTCCTGTATCGCAAAAACGAATCCTTCCGTTTCTGGATACAGGGCGCCCTTTCTCAGCCAAATCTTGGATGCCTCACTATACATTTCATGTTGATCTAACGTTTTGGGGTGCTCGCCGTGAATGTCTTGCTGTCTCCATTGCGTTTCTAATTCCTCTATGGTTTCTGCCCTGGTACTCAAGGCCTCCTCTGAGGACAAATTCAAGGACGTGTATTCAAGATCAGTTTCACAGATGTTAGTGTAGAGCGTAACATCTCGCTTGTTGTTAAAATAGTCTCGCAACTGTGTAACTTGTGACTCACACAGTTTCCTGATATTTACAATGCCCTTTCCCCCTCTATGTCGTAATGTGAACTATGTTATAAAAAATAAAAAATTTGGGGTTCGACCACGACTAGTAAAATGGCAAGATTGGAAGTTCTAATTTTCTTCAAATTGCGCGTACTATGTCTTTCAAGAAGTCTTTGTTAACATTTGATCTAGATGAGAGTAAATGAAAATGGCGGTCATTGTAACCAGACTTGTAACTTTTTCTTAAAATTTGATGACTTAAGTAGATCCGTAAAACTTGCTGATTGAAGACTGAACCTGATATCACATCAGATCTTTTCCCTAACATATTGATAAAACATCTTAACTTATATTTTTATCGAAATTTGGTCTCCTTTCTTTTTTCCGTGGTAAGATAAACCCCGCCCTGAACCCCTTTCTGGAATAAACCCTATTAATAAAATTTCGCTGTAATTTCAGACTAATGTGAAAAGAAATGTGTCACTGCGAAAGAGATTTATATATTTATGTACACATGTATATTTATAAAAAAAATGTTTGTTGTTTCGAAATTTCACTAGTGGCTGGCGCCCCAGATTAATAGGTTGTTTTGATTATTGCTTTCTACCCACTCAAATTATCCCCGACCCAAAAATTAGTAAGGATGCCTTTAATGAGACCATAAAGTCATGCTTGTAATTAAGTAAGTCGACCCAATTTGCACCTTACTTTGCTGACATCCATATCCAACCTGATCTTCCACGGTGGATCTCGCTCCCTTCCTGGAGCAAAGACTGCATTTGTAGGTCTAGTTCTGCGGCCCAACGTTCTAACGGTTGCCACAGCTGCACAGTATACAAGAGTTTTGCACCTCTATCACAGTTTGTGTTGCGTTCAAATGCATAGGTAAGACCTTGCTGTTAAGGTGTTCTATTAGCGTACGCAAATCATTTGTGATGTTCATCTTGGGCAGATAATGCCTTTGTGTTGGTTCACCATGGGTGACGGACAACTTTGCACGTAGCAACTTTGCACGTGCCCAACTGTGCACGCCGATGGCCGGACGGACAACTGTGCACTTCCATCTGTGCACGTCTAAGACAACAGGAGCCCATCTGTGCACGTCGAAATTTCGACGTGTAAAGTTGTCCAAGTACTATCTGTGCACGTGCGCAGTTATCCAAGTGACAACTGTGCACGTTGAAATTTCGAGGTGCACAGTTGTCCAAGTACCATCTGTGCACGTGCACAGTTGTCTAAGAACCATCTGTACACGTGCACAGTTATCCGAGTGACAGCTGTGCACGTCTCACTGAAACGTGCACATTTGTCACTTGGACAACTGTGCACGTCGAAATTTCAACGTGCACAGCTCGGCTTCTGTGGACTTGGACGTTCACAGATGTCAGATTCATAGCTGTGCATGTGCACAGATGTCACCTTCCCAACTGTCCACGTGCACAGATCTCACTTGTCTAACTGTGCACGTGCACAGATGTCACTTGCCCAACTATGCACGTTTATGTCCTTACGCAAGGGTTTATACGGGGGTTGTCCTTAATATCCACGTATAACAATTTTTTAGCAGTTAAAAGTATTCAATCCTGGTGGAATGGAGTGTACTAACTTTTCTGAAGTTTGTTTAAAAATAGTTTGAAGATTATTTTTATGAAAATATTCATAACAAATTATTATATTATATACGAATTCAAGGAATTCAGAAAATCCAAGGAATTCAGAGAATTCAAGGTATTCATAGAATTTAAGGAATTCAGAGAATTCAGAAAATTCAAGGAATCCTGGGAATTCAACGAATTCAAGGAATTCAGAGAATTCAGAGATTTCAAGGAATTAGAAAAATACTAGCAATTCAAGGAAATCAAGGAATTCAGACAATTCAAAGTATTCAGCGAATTCAAGGAATTCTACAAATTGCAGGAATTTAGGGGATTCCGAGAATTCAGGTAATTCAGAGAATGCAAGGAATTTAGGGAATTAAAGGAATTCAGATAATTCAAGCAATTTAGAGAATTCAAAGAATTTAGAGAATTCGGAGAATTCAAGGAATTCAGAGAATGCCAGCCATTTCAGGAATTCTATGAATACAAAGAATTCAAAATCCTGAGAATTTACAGATTGGTTTTAATTCCTGGAATCCCTTAAATTCTCTGAATTCCTTAAATTCTATGAATATGCTTGTATTTTCTTAATCCCTTGAATTCTCTGAATTCCTTGAATTTTCTAAATTCTTTGAATTCTCTAAATTACTTGAATTCTCTGAATTTCCTAAATTCCTTCAATTTGTGGAATTACTTGAATTCGCTGAATGCTTTGAATTTTCATGTATCTATCCATTTCACCAGGTTTGAATAATTTTAACTGCTAAAAATTTATTATACGTAGATATTAAGGACCGCCCAAGGTGACGACTGTGCACGAGCACAGATGGCACGTGCACAGTTGGTACGTGCGCAGTTGTCCGCCTCACCAACGACGTGCACAGTTGTCCGTATGGCCATCGACGTGCTAGTGGATCCAGTACTTGCTGTTCATTATCCCTAGCACCTATGCCTTCAGCTTCAAACAGGTCTTCATTGCGCAGATCTTCCAAGGGAAGTTCATCAATAGGAAGCTGCTGTTCCACTTGCATTTCGATGGCAGCTATTTCAACAGACGAAAGCAATCTGTTTACAGATATTGAGCGTTTTTGATCTGCAAGATTCTGCTCATTTATTCTTGTGGCTAGTTCTGGGTACTTAAGTAAGAATAGTCGATGATATTCTCTTTTTACACTTTGCCCGATTTTCTTTGCCAAAAAATAAAAGCGCATTACATCTCTGTTCATATGGTATGTCCACTTTAATCGCCTTCTTGGTTGTTAAACCTCTGCTTCTGGCTCTGCTTGTATTGGGCCATCTGCCTCTGGAGGATGTGGTGGTGGTGGATCATCACCAGGTTGAGGAAGAACATCAATTGCCGCTGCTTGTTCGTGTTGCACGGCTTTCTCTAACTGATGTTCATTGCCGTCATTTTTCCACGCCAAATCAACCTGTTGTTTAATCTCCATTGCTCTATCTTCTGAGATATGTAGATTAGTCCTGATGTTCTGCACCTTAGCGATAAGATCTCTTAGTGCAACTTTCTCTATTTGAGGATACTTTGCAACAAATTTCGTTCTAAAATTGTATCCTTTTTCGCGTGGGGTTTCAAACTTCGCACTTTCATAATAGATACGCACCAATTCTTCATGCATTGTGGTATCCCACTTGATGCTCTCTAAAAAATTAATGTATCAAGCTTAAGATGGTTACAGCCCAATGTGTCGAAGGCATTTTTGGTTAATTGGATTTATTTTATATTTTCTAATAGTATGAACTGGGCTGTCCCGGTATGTGTTACCAGTCACGGACGCATTATTGTAATGCAATCAAGTGATCTGATAAGAACGTGTGCCTTAACGCATTTGGCAAAGCCTGGTTTTTACCCCATCATTCACGGACTGGATTGCAGTCAAGTGCATGATGGGGGGAACTATCGCTTAAGGTGGAATCTGAATCACCAGAACCACGGTAAAGGTACATAGAAAAATTTCAAGAGGTACCGGCTCAGGGATCGAAAATCGGACCTCTAAGGTGAAGTCCGAGCGTCTAACAAACTGAGCTACCGAGGCTTTCCCACTATCATTATTAATTTTTTTTTCAAACTTGTTCTCGGGTTAAGAAGAACCCGGTTTTCAATCATAGCCACGGACAAAGTCAAGTGACTGATGAGATGATGATATAATAATTGAATTGAATACGATGTATGAACCCATTTGCGATGATCTTGTAGGTACAAAATTAGGAGCATGGTCTAGTTTGCAGTTCGTCTTTTACCACTGTTATGCTTACACAGCGGCCGTGAATGTTGGAGGCAACGACAGTCGCCTCTGGATGCTTTCTTAGAGCTACCATGTATCACTTTATAGGTTTTTAGTCGCTTGCTTCCTGATGGTCCAGAAAGTTTCTTACAATACGACATGTGTTTAATAAAACTGCCTTCTGAGCTGCTGCCAGTACCCTACTGACTCCTAAAAGTTCAAGATGTTCAGTGCATCTTGCGTGCACATTGCCTGTAGCCGAAATCACAATAGGATGAATAGATGCATGTTTCACATGCCTCCATATTGTCTTTACTTCATGACTTAGCTCGCTATACTTGTGGATCTTGGTTGTGTAGGTTGCCTGCAAGTTTCAGTTAAGTGGACAAGCAATGTCGATGATGTAGACTCTTCCACCTTTTTTTCTCGCATGATGATGTCCGGCTGATTGGCTCTGATGTAATGATCCGCCTAGATAGTAACATTCCAATATAAGATGTAATCTTCGTTTTCTAAAACGGGCATTGGGATGTATCTATAGAAAGGCATCCATTCTGTTAAGAGTCCTAGGTTTAGGGCAAGCTGTTGATGTATAGTTCCCGCCATATCATTATGCCTGTCTCTTTGAGCCATTACGCGACAACCATCAATAATATGCTCGTTTGCTGTTAAGATAGTCTCGCAACTGTGTAACTTGTGATTCACACAGTCTCCTGACATCTACAATGACCCTACCCCCTCTATGTCGTGGTAGAACTACCCTTTCAATCGCCGAATTACTGTGGTGCATTCGGTGCTTTGTCATTTCTACGCCGATGATTCTGTTTAATCGTTCAAGGTCGGTGTTCGACCATTTTATGAGCCCAAAGGAGTAGGTAGCTTTTCTTAACTATCGTATGCTGAATACCCTTAGATTCAAGAATACCCAGGTATTTATATGATTCTCCCTCTGCCATTGCCTCGATGTCATTCTCGAAATCGTTCTCCAGCTCTGTAGTCCCTAATTCTCCTCTGGTTGAATGCACTGTTCTGCATTTATCTAGTCCGAACTCCATGTGGATATCATTGGAAAACTGCTTTGTGAGAGCGATCACTTGCTGCAGTTTCTGGTCCGAACTGGCGTATATCTTCAGATCATCAATGTATAGAAGATCGGTCACTTGATGACCATCCTCGTTATCATGTACTCGGAACCCATGAGACATGCTATTTAGTGTTCTGCTCAATGGGTTCAACGCTAAACAGAACCATAATGCACTGAAGGAGTCTCCTTGGAATATACTCGTCGTAAAGCGTATTGATCTAGTTATCCTTGATTGTCCATGATCAAAATACTTGATTCTTGTACCCCAAAGCATCATCGCACGACTTAGGAAGTCAATGACGCCCCACTATCATTATTATTATCATTATCATTATCATCATAATTCTCATTATCATCATTATCATCTGCATTATTATCATTATCATTATCATTTATTATCATGCAGAAACATCTCTCGTATATATTACACAATAACATACATCACGGAGTGATAATAAGGAGACCGATCATGCTGTAGAAACTACCTTAATTTTTGACTGCAGTATCTGCATTCTGCACCTTAAATGCCAGCCTCAACAATCACTAAAAAGTGGCGCATACGCACTGCTTTAGAACAACTGCGGCTGAAACTTAAAGTGCAGGTAACACAGTCCAAACGTATATATGTGATCAGGCTCCTTATTATTACTCCGTCGCTCAGAAAAATGTTTTCTTGTGTCTAAAAGATACTTCTTGACACAAATGGAATTTTCTCTTAAATATAAGGGGAGCATTTTCATTTGTCTCGAAAAGAATGTTTTTGCAGCAAACGCTATCCTGTTGTCAGAAACTTTACCTAATCTTGTAGCGAAATGATTCTGTTTGTGTAAAAAAGATTTTCATGTATTTCAAAACATAACAGACAAGAGGACAATGCGTTTTTTTCAAGACAAATTTTTCTCTGAGTTGTGGCATATCTGGATCTGAAAAATAGAATAATACCAAAAAGGAAGTTACAAATATTATTAGAAAGAATGGAATACGTAGCGATCCGCATAGCAGTTCCGGGACTGAGGGCTAGTTTGCACATGCAGCACTCAGTCTCAGAGTTGCCATGCAATTATTTTGAAAACCAACTTATGGTGCATGTATGTATTATGTATACCTTTATATCTTCTACAACTCAATGGAAAATGTAAATCTTTCCAGGAAGTTGAGACGCCATGTCGGTGAAAATGTTGAAGTTGATCATGATGCTCTTGCTTGCGGGTTGGATGACTCTTGTAATTAAAGAGTGTAACGTTTTCTTCAGGAGGAACTACTCGATATCCCCATCCATCACTTACATAAAAAATTGCTGATAGATTTCCATGTGGATTTATATGACCATAACATCCGTATGTGATACCATCCACTCCTTGCGCCTGATGATGAAATTGACTATGCAATCCCACGTTGTATCCATAGTTATAAGTGTCTAAAATATATTAGGTGCCATTCAAAAACTACGTCATACTTCCGGGGGGGGGGGGGGGGGATAAAAGCTTGTGTGACGATTTTCGACCTAGGATAGAGGGGCCAATTTTTATGAAATGCTTCAAAAAATGAAAATAAGTGATTTTATTTCACAAGAAAATTATCTATATATTATGTAAGTAAATTTTGTGTTTTATTTTAGGCATTTATCAAATGATGATGCGACGATATATTTTGTGATGATGTTGTAGGTAAAAAATTAGGAGCATGTTCCAGTCTGGAGTTCGTCTTTTACTGCTCTTATCCTTACACAGCATCCGCGAGCATTAAAGGTGACAGCAGTCACCTCTGGATGCTTTTTTAGAGCTACCATCTACCACTCCATAGGTTTTCAGTCGCTTGCTTCCTGATGGCCTAGGAAGTTTCTTACAATGCCACAGGTGTTTAATAAAACCGCCTTCTGAGCGTACATGGCCTGCAGCCGAAAGCACGATAGGATGAATAGATGCATGTTTCACATTCCTCCATATTGTCTTTACGTCATGCCTTAGCTGACTATACTTATGTATCTTGGTTGTATAGGTTGCCTGCAAATTCCGGTTAAGTGGACCAGCAATGTCGATGATGTAGACTCTTCCAACTTTAATCTCTCGCATTGCGATGTCGGGTCGATTGCCTCGGATACATTGCTCCGTCTGGATAGTAATATCCCAATATAAGATGTAATCTACGTTTTGAAACGTCTATACGTCTGTGCGCCGGTTCTCTCTGAGCCATTACGCGACAACCATCAATAATTTACTCGATGGATTCGTTGGTATCTCCACATAATCGGCTGAAAACCCTGTCCTGAATCGCAATTTCGTTTCTAATTCCTCTGTGGTTTCTACTATAATAACCAAGGCCTCCTCTGAGGACAAATTTAAGGGCATGTAATGATGATCAGCTTTACAGATGGTGTTGTAAAGCGCAAACTCTCGCTTGCTGTTAAAATAGTCTCGCAACTGTATAACTTGTGACTTACACAATTTCATAATATCTGCAACGCCCCTACCCCCTCTATGTCGTGGTAGAACTACATTTTCGATCTCCGAATTACTGTGGCGCATTGGGTGCTTCGTCATTTCAAGGTCGGTGTTCGACCATTTGATGAGCCCAAGGAGTACGTAAGGACAGGGATGGCATAGGTGTTGATTGCCCTGATCTTGTTTGTCGCGTTAAGAAAGCTCTTCAGAATCAATCTGAGTGTTGTAGTGAAGGCAGTCGTTAGGCTTACCTTAACTATCATATGCTGAATACCCTTAGATTCGAGAATACCAAGGTATTTACATGAATCGCCCGTAGCCATTGCCTCCATGTCATTCTCGAAATCATTCTCTGGATCTGCGGTCCCTAGTTCTCCTCTGGTTAAATGCACTGTTCTGCATTTATCTAGTCGGAACTTCAGGTGGAAAGCATTGGAAAACTGCTTTGTGATATCGATCACGTTCTGCACTTTCTGATCTGAACTAGCGTATAGCTTCAGGTCATCCATATACAGAAGATGGGCAAGTCGATGGCCATCCTCATCATCGTGTATTCTTAACCCGTGAGTCATGCTATTTAGTGTCGAAAATGCGTGGGCAGATTTTGTAAATTTTTAAGACTTCAAGCAAATATTCATGTGGTACGGAATAAAACGCTTGCTTGTAGTCAATGTATGCAATGTGCAAGTTTCTTTGATGTTTACGAGCTTGTGTCATGACAACAGCGTCTATGGTGACCAGACCCTTACTGCCCTGCGAGTTTTTACAACATCCTTTTTATACTTCTGTAAGTATGTCGTTCTTGTTGGAAAGAGAATATACCTTATCTGCAATGATAGCTGTAAGGCATTTATAAATTGTTGGAAGACAGGCTATCGGTCGAAATTCAGACGGATTTTGAGCGTCTTGTTTTTTTAGGCAACATATACGTAGTAAATTTGAGCATAAAAACTAGCTTCAGATCTAGCTGTTCGATGATCTTCTGAAAACACCTTGCCAACGCAGAATGCCCACTTGTCAGGTACTTGTAACAGAAGCTGTACACCATGTCCGGATCTGAAGCTTTCCAGTTACTTGCCCTTTTCAAAACCGTTGATACATCTGAAGCTGTGATCTCAGTCAGCCTTATGCGCTACCTTTTTTGTGCGGTATGTCTATTTCTATTTTAATCGCCTTCTTGGTTGCTCAATCCTTGATTCTGTCTCTGGTTGAATCAGGGCATTTACCTCTGGAGGATGTGGTGGTGCTGGATCATCAACAGGTTGAGGAAGAATATGACTTGCCGCTGCTTGATCATGAGACACGGCTTTTCTCCACGCGAAATCAATCTGTTGTTTAATCTCCATTGCTCGTTCTTCTGAGATGTGTACATTAGTCCTGATGTCCTTCACCTAAGTGATAAAATCTCTTAGTTCGACTTTCTTTACATGAGGATACGTATGCAGCAAATTTCTTCCTAAAATTGTATCCTTTTTCGCGTGTGGTTTCAAACTTCGCACTTTCATACTAGAGAGGCACCAATTCCTCTTTTATTGTGGTATGAAACTTGATGTTCTTCCACGGTATTTCTGTTAAGGTGTTTGGCTGCAAATAACTAACGCTTGCCAAAGCATCCTCAGCACGCACAGTTGATATTCCACTGCTTACCGTTTGTTGCAGATGTTCTTGCTGGCCGGATGTTTGATTAGAAAGATCTAACTGACCATGACCACATTTCCGCATGCTGTAGCTCCCAGAGGTGGCTCCAGGGGCGCCCCAACAATCCTCGGTAAGCAACAAGCGTTTCAAAATATTTAATAAGCTCTCCATGATAATTTATGGATTTTGGTGTTCCTCCCAGTCCCTCTCCTCTTCGTTGTCTGTCTGCCTAGCAAACGAAAACCTGTCAGTAGCAGTGCTACTGCCAACATGGCCGTCGAAGGCAAGAGAGCAAAGTTCAAGCCCTACCGCGACGTCATCGCAAGAACACCTTTTGTAGGGGTTATTATTATCATCATTATTATATGAGAAGTTGTAGGCTCCAGAAGCTACGATCATGGTTCCTTAAAGCAACCAATCCCGACGCAAGTGAAACGTGTACGTTATCCACTCCTGCTCATTCTATCCTAGAAGGAAAGCCAAAGAGGGAAATTTACGCAAGAGTTGTCTTACAACGCTGTTCCTTAGAGTCTGGCCACTAGCCGCGTATAACTTCACGCGGCAGACGACACAGTTGGAGATGCAGGTTTCATCTCTGGATACTTTTTTAGAGCTAACAATCTTTGTAGAATGTTATGAGGAACAGTGTTGACCGACCAGATGAAGTGATCCCAGAAGAACAGCCTTTTGCATCCGGCTCGCGATGGATTGAGCCGGACGCTGGCAAGCCGAGATTTTGTTGAGTTGGCTAAGAAATGAAGCTTTCATACCTCCGAGACAGCCGATTAATAGAACTACAAGATAGACTTCGCAGCGTGGGTACAGCCCGTTCAGCTCGATAAGAAGAGTTTGATATTCCTCCCGTTTTTCTGCCACCTTTGTCGTAACGTTACAATCGGCTGGTGCCGAGAATTTAGTCACTTAAATGAACTTTTTCTGCAGATCTTGGAGGACAATATCAGGCTTCGTAGCACTGATATGTTGAGTGGTGGAGAATGAGAAATTCTCCACAACTGAATCGAGTTCCCCCTGGACGTATGGAAAGACCGGCATTAGATCAACATCATAGAAGTTCCGAAGATGGTAATATAACCCTTTAGTAGCCGCATTGTGTCTCTCTATGTACAGGCAAAAAGAAATCCCTCAGTCTCTGATGTCAATCCAGGAGACTTGCGAAACATATTAGACAAACCCATCGATAGCTCTTCTCTGCGTTCATCGATGAAGACACTCCAAGCTCAGCAAACCTCTACCCCCTTTATCTCGAGGGAGGTATATTCGAGGTACGGAAGATCTGGTATGATGACGTCGATGGATTGTCATCATTGAGTGTATGCTTTGGTCAAGTTGCTTTAACTCATCGACGTTCCATTTTGCTGCACTAAACGTGCAAAGCAGTATAGGAAGGGCCAGAATATTGGTCGCCCAAATTTTGGAAGCCCAAATTTTTTTGAGAATTTGGCGATACTTTTTTCAAAGGCCGTTTTTAACCCACGCACATCTTGGGTCTCCGCTTGCGGTATTTCAACATATGTATATATTTCTCCATTACAAAGATGTTGCATGGTATTTTCACGCCAGAAGCCCCACGAAAAATTGAGAGTCTATTGCATATTTTGAGACTATCGTCGCTTCTTGAGGATCGCCGTGACGCCCCTGGAGCTACTGCTGGCCGCTGGGGGCTACAGCATGCGCGACGGTAGCGTTGGTAAGCTGCGAGGTAGTCATTAGTCAAGCAGATCTTACCAATCAAAAAGCTGGTCAGAGAGAAAGCTGGGATAAACGGTAAACCGCGGCACATCTACTCAATGATGGGCACAAAGTATTTCAAATACAGGGAAAGACGAATCGTAGGAAGAGTGCGTCAGCTCCGTGTTGGCCATCGACATCGAAAGGTTGGTGGATTATGATGTAACATTATCAGCCGTAACTTGGACGAGTCCATTTTCACAGACCTTCCGCCACGCTTGGCATAGGAAGAAGAAGACTTTGGAGTTCACAGGACTAAGGTGGGCGTCGGTATGACGTTTCGTTCCTTCAGACCTCTTTTTATTATATTTTAGATGTTGAGTTTATTTGATTTCTCTAATTTAACTTGAGTTGAGTTATTTGAGTATGTAATTATTGCGGTATTGCGCATCATACTCAGCTTGATTCCATTGCAAATTTTCTCGTTGCGCATATGTTGAACTTTAAATATGTTGAATTTTTTTCGTAACACTCCCATTTTACGATGACTTGTAATCTAACCCTTAGTAACCACATCTCTACTCACTATACGTAGTAAACACACTAGTGCGATTTGGGATTTTCATTCTCTGAAATTAAATGTCTCGGAAGCAACTAATCCAAATTAAATGTATAAGAGGTACTCTTTAGGGTTGAAATAGAAATATCGTAGTGGGGAGAGACCCTTGGTCTACGAAGGTAGAAAGTTACAGAAGTAATAAATTTCACAAGGTGCAAATTCGCAATAGTGTGGTTATTGTGGGTTAATTTGGGGATCATGCCACTCAGGCAACCATGTACATATTATAGCACAGAGTAATATTTGACAATGTAAATTCATTAAATTTCTGCCGTCAAATAATAAATTGACGATTATACTTTTCCTATTTAAATTCAGTGTAATGACGTTTTCTTGCCCCCCCCCCCCC
>CAKNWW010310316.1:0-11682 GCA_932074435.1 Andricus kollari | reverse complement strand
AGTTGTAATTCAACTTTTTTTTTCTTCAAAAATTCGTCTTCATGCCTCAAAAACCCAACTTTTCGATGAAATTTTTTTTATTTATTGATTGAAAAAATCTTTTTTGGTTGGAAATTCAACTCTTCTGTTGAAAATACGTATTTTTTGGTTTAATTTAACAATTTAGAATTTTTGTATCAAAGATTCATCAGTTTCGTTGAAAATTGAACTATTTTGTTGAAAATTCTCTTTTTCTTTGTTGAAAAATAATTATCTCGTCAAGTTTCTAAAAAAAATTAGTGCAAACGCATTTTTGGTCAGGTTTTCACAAAATTGTTGAATATTTCACAACCTAGATTATTTTCTAACCAAATAATTGGATTTTTTTATTACAAATATAAATTTTCAAGCAAGAATATTAATTCTTCACAAAAAGACGGTTTTTTAACAAAATATATACATTTCCAACCAAATAGGTGAATTTCCAACAAAATAGTTCAGTTTTAAATCAAGAAGATCAATTTTTAAGGATGAATCATAAATTTTTACAAAATAAACGTGAATTCAAGAAAATGCATTAATTTTTCGGCTAATAAAGACAAATTTTCAACAAAAATCAAACAGTTAAATTTGCACTTAAAAAAATGAAAATGAAAATAAAAAAATCTTTTCCCAAAAAAATGAATTTTCAACAAAATGGTTCAATTTTCAACCGAACCATTTCCAACTTGAATCAAGAATCCTTATTAAAGAAATGAATGTTTACCAAAGTAATTCAATTTTTAACCAAGTAGTTGAATTTTCAACTCAAAAAGATAAATTTTCTACCAAAATTGATTTATTTGCATTTTCATTTGAAAAATTTAATTTTTTTACGAAAAAAAATAATTTTTCACAAAATAGTTACATTTTTAAACAAAGAGGAATTTTCAAATCCCTGTTAGATGCTATTTTAAATTCAATATGAAATGCATAAGATTTCAAGTCGATTTCAACCAAAAAATCAATTTTTAACAAAATAGTTCAACTTTCAACCAAGTAGTTGAATTGTCAACCAAGAATATTAATCTTTTACAAAAAAGACGAATTCTTAATAAAATACATGATTTTTCAACAAAATAGATTAGTTTTTATTCAAGAAGATGATTTGTAAAAAAAGAAAAAAGATTTCAACAAAGTAAATTAACTTTGAACTAAGAAAGACACATTTTCCCCATAAATGAAAAAGTTAAATATACAGTTAAAAAAAATGAATTTTTAACAACAAAAAAAAAAGTTTTTAACAAAATGGTTAAATTTCCAATTAAATCAATTCCAACTTAAATCAAGAATTTTCAACCAGAAAAATGAATTCTATTTGAACAATTTTAGTTTAAATAAATAAAAAACATATTTTTTTACGTAAAATCATCCCTTGGACAACAAATAATTTTTCGTAAAAAATTATATTTTCCAATTATTTAAACAAAAATTGTTTGAACAAAGTAATTAATTTGTTATGGAAAGTCAGTCTGGCAGCAAGTTGTCTAATTCGCAGCCCTCACATAGATTATTTTTACGCGGCCATGCAGTTTTCAGCTGTGGCACAACGCCAAGATTTTTTAACGTATTTTCAACCCGAATGTTTAGCCGAGTGGCTTGAGCTGTTAGGAACGAGTCGCGTTAGTCTAGAGTCTAGAGGATAGGTAGTTCTAATCCCCGCAGCGTGCATTCGATGTTTCAAAGCGTAAAAAGCGTACGATTAATATAAGTAGTAAATGTGTATGTTATATTATCTTTAAATAAATACATAAGTTACACATAATAATATTATAAATTTAAAAAATAATTTTTCATTTTTTTATTAGCATAAACGGCTAGCTTGACAGTGTATGAACCCTTCCTTGACTGTCTTCGAGAATTTAAGATTGGAGTGTTGAACGGCTTACAAATTTGTCTGTGATATTTTGTAGATGGAGTCTAGGAGTGCTTCACTGACTATGCTGGATGCAATATAAGAAGCCTTATATTTCTTCAAGCACTATTTGCATAATTTTCCAATACGATATTTTCAAATTGTCAAATGCTTTGAAACCTATCCTAAAGTCACATACTCGGTCAATGAAAATTTCCAGCACTTTTTTTTCCGTGTACAACTTAATATTCTTCATTTTATGATAAAATAGTGACGTATTGTATTATTTTTCCAAAGTAGAAAATAATATTAACGGAACAGAAAGTTCCTTATTGAAACAAAAATTTGCCTGAATTGGGTCGGATTACGTGACATACAGGCATACAAATTAATAAAAAATTTTAAAATCTTTTAAAAATATATGCAGAATAGCCAAAAATATTTTTTTTTAATTTAGTGTTTTAATTATAAAAAGAACTTCGGGGTGTTAAATATTCCTAATCCAACGTGTGGGCAGTAACAAATTGGATTTTATAAGGAAAAACCTTATTTTAACGATTTATTAGATTCTATATTCAGCATTTTAAAATATCCTCTCATTTTGTAGAAGGATAAATTATTATGGAGAATGATCTGACATTTTATAAAAAGTATTATGCAAAAATATCGACCATAATTTATTATTATTTGGAATGAACGTTGATAAATCGATTTTAAAAATAAAAAGTCTCCTTAAGTATAAAAATAACAATTTTAGCGAATATTTTGAATAGTTTGATTAAATATTTTTTAGTTTTCACCTAAAATAGTAACTTCGGATAACCGGATGAAAAACTTCTGGGAGACTTTGACGTGATTTTTGAAATCCTTAATTCCAATATATTGAACCCTCTTCTTGAATATTATTTTTTTTCAACTCAATATAAGTTAAGGAGGTACGGTCACGCATACTAACTGCAAAAAGATAGTCCTAAGTCTACGCCGGAAAATATTACTTTTTGAATGATATAAGTTTTATTAATCCTTAAATGTATCATATGTAGCTTATTTACGTCTAAGAAAGTCACAAATTAGATAATTATGGCGGTATAATCTTTTATTTATTAATTTCCTGTCAGACCTAAGAGAAAATTGTTGGCTATGATTGTACACTACACATAGAGAAGCTCCTCAAGATCTGAGCGTAGACGCGGCAACGTCGCATTTTTCATGGTGTCTGCTTTGACAGTTGTGCTCTTTGACTGCAAATGAAAACGTGACATTTGTTGAAAATGACCGACGGATTAGTAGTTAACGGTAAATTTATGAAAAAGAAAGTTTCTCATAAAAGATTGAAAGCTGTTGCACATGCGATAGACTCGCTAGGCGCTCCGATAGCGTTGCCGGATGGTTATCACATGCTTGTTTTATTTTTCGAAGGGTTCAAAATTCTCATACTTTGCATACCTCTCATTCTCAAACTAAGAGGACAAAAATTCTGAAATTGTTTAAAAATCTTCATGAAACCCCGTCCTAACATATATTAGTTTTTGAAAAAAACGGTAAGAATAGTTCACGAGTTAGAGTTCGAAATGTAACATTTTCCTATGCTTGGAATATGCTTTACGTGTATAAGGGTTCAACTTTGATCTTAATTATCTCAGCTAAGGAGAGGGCAATATTTTTTAAATTTCGCAAACGCTTACATAACGTTACAAAGAACCTATAGTCAAAGTTTAAACCAAATCCGTAAGAAATGTGTGTTCGTGACCGTCCCTCCTTAAGTGTTAATCTCAAATAATACAAAAAATGTTGGAAATATAATTTAACAATTTTCATTTTAAATTTGTAGTTCGGGACAGGTGGGTGACGAAGGCGCGCGCGTGACTTTCTTGTTAAACAAATCTACCTACCTGTGATTTTCGCTCTAATGTAATTTTGAATGCATTTCTTCATTTCTAGGTGACTTATTTAACTCACATCTTGAGATATCTATTTATAAATAGATGCTAGGAAATAGTAAACAAACAGACCCATATGATCCACAGCCGCGCGCAGATATAAGAAGTTGTAAGCGGTCGTACGTACTGCAGGGGAATGTCGCTAAAAAATGATGAAGTTTATCCTCTTTTAATGTTTATAAAAAATTAAAAATTCTCGTCATAATTATTCGCCTAATTATAAAAGAAAACACCGCTAATCAGGTAATGGAATAGTTTTCATAATTTTTTGTCACTTCGAAAGTGGTTATTAATATACGCAAGGTAATGACATTTTGTCGTCAAGGGGCACTTTTCAGTTTGAATATCGGTTTCATAAAACAATGTTGATATTTTAATTTTATATCGGGGGGCAATTTTTTTCCTTTTGGAAGCTCAAATCCATATTTGAGGCGGAAAGTTCCGGCGGATCGTCAACACTTGCGACAAATATGTTAAATTCCTTATATATCGCGTCTTCACAGCAGCCGAAAAAAATATACTTCTGGCGCGATATTCAAAATAGAAAAAATATTCCAACAAACATATGAGTGATCATTTTTATAAAGTTGTAATGAATTATTGAAAACCATAAAAAATGTATGTTATTTAAACCAATATTTTAAAGAAAACATTAAAAGAAGGAAAAGTACACTGAATTTAAAATAATTAATTAAAAAAAACTTCCGAAATAAAATTTTACAGATACACCCCTGAATTTTCGAGGGAGTTTCCTGACTAAGGGTTGATATTATAAGATCACTCTAAAAATACTTTATTATTATCACACTTAATTTATTACATCCCTACACACATGACAACTTATTGTCACTTATACATATAATCGGGTGCTTAAACGGGTTGAAAAAATCTTAAATAATCGCTGAGGATTCGAACCCTACAAAAAAAACCTAACCATAAATCTAACTAACGCCACGCCGCGCAGTATACGCTCTGATCAATTTATCTATCGAACGGTTGGACTTTTGTGTACAAATCTTGGACCTAGTATATTTTTTGGGGGAAAAAAATTATTTTAAGAAAAACGGTCCCCATTTTTTTCACTTACAACTTTTTCATATTTATTCTTGTTGATCTCGGAAAAACGAGATATCCCCTATATCGGAGTTGAAAAGAAAAATGTAATTATCGTCATTACTTTGAAAAAAGCAGATTAAAGAAGTAAAATATAGGTACATATATACCAAGTATCATTCCTTCATAATAACATCATAAATTATATATCCAGCTCCTCCTTATCATATTAGATTAGAACTTAACATTTTTTAAGTTATGCTTTTTTTGAAAAGGTGTGCTTACTTATTATCTTTCTGGTATTTTTTAGTTGAAATAAATAATAAAAGGTTCCTTTATATCAGTGGTCGGCAAACTACTGCCGCGTGGCAGCCTTAGCTGCCGCGGCGGTCGATTCAATATTTCGTAGCAGTACCTGCTGCCGTCTCACAATGAACCCCGGCCGAGAAAAGCTAATACAACCGTACCCTACGCAGGAGAACCATAGCGTTGACGAACGAAGGGGTGCACTCGATTTCCGCTCACGGTCAACCACCCTCGGTTTCAAAATCCCGAGTTCCGCTCGGGGCAAAATCAGGCATTTTACGGTGCATCCGACTTCCGCTCAAGAGCTCGTCAGCTACCCCACCCACTAAGAATTAAATCCAAAATTGTGATCGTTTGTAAAATGTAAATAAAGCAGATAAAATAATATCGTTTCAAATCATGTTCGAAACATTGATGTTTAGATTATTTTCAAGTCGCAAATCGATCATATTAAAAATAACAAATATTAACAAAAAATAAAAATAATTATTAATTTTTAATCAAAATTCTAAAGTTAGAGAAAAAAAAAATAAAGAAGATTCCCTGTTACTTGAAAATGGTTATTTACATTTATTAAAACACTATCTTATGACATGATTATTTTACAATACTAACTAATAAATTTACAATAATTTTACATACTTTTTGCACATATTGTTTAAAAAATTACATTTTAAATTAAAAATGGTTATACTAGTAAGCAATTGAGCACAATTAGATGAACTGAGTTGAAAAAATTTATTTTCTTACCAAAAGCAACGTTAAGGCTTATTAAGGGCTCTATAAATATGATATTTGAACTTGAAAACAATTGTTTAAACAATTAAGAATTTAACAAATATTATTTAAACAATTTTTTAAAAATGTTGATTATCATATTCCCAGAGCCCTAAATGAGCCCTAGATTATTGAATAAGGTGAATTTCCTGTCAAATGATTTTTAGTACGTTTTATAGCAATCTTCGGCTAGCTTAACGTTAAGCTAGCGCAAACGGTTTTTGGATTTTTGAATTTAAAAAAAATTCCTGTTTATAAAAAATTAATGGTCAATTTCGTCATGTACAGTTATTGCTGAAGAAAAATAATATAGTAATAAAAACGATTTAAAAACACATTCTTGTTCTTTAGAACTTTTCGAAAATGTGCGAAAATATACCTACATTTAAAAAAAGAAGCTAAGCGCACCCTATTTTGGAAGAAGTTTAATACGTCGAAACTGCAACTTCTTTTAATCACAGAACAATATAATATAAAATCTACGGACCTTAAAAGTTATTATTACCGAAATAGGGCTACCTACTTTTGCCACGAGCGGAACTCGGGATTTTCAAACCGAGGGTGGTTAAACCATAAAAGTAAAATCTTGACTGCGAGCGAAACTCGAGTGCACCGGAACGAAGCCCGGTAGGCGAAAAAAATTTCTTGGGCCAACCCTGCTCTGACCTGAAAAGCGAGCAAAAAGTTTGCCGACCACAGCTTTATATTATATTGTATAATTATGTTTTGTACTTACACTTTACATTAAAAATTTTATTTCGATATGAGTAAAGTTAAATCAATTGTGGACCATGAAACAGAGTGGTAGGAGTTAGTAACTTATTTCCCAATTAACATTAATCACATCCACTTTTTGAGTATAAATTGTTGACTATTTACTACCGTGCAAATCAAATAAAGCGTATATCAATTTCAATTTCATCTATCAATTTTACGAATCTTTAGAATTAGACTCAAATGTCCTTGATTCTCATAGTGTTTCTTGAATATTCATTTCGTGCTACGATGTACATAATGGATGTTCAGAAAAACCACGAAAATTAGAGATTTTTAATCCCATTTTGAAGATTCGTAAAAATGACAGATGACTTATCCGAAATGTAGATACGCTTTATTTAATTTGCACGATAGTTCAGGGGAGACGGCCAATTGCAAATTTTATTTTCGGTTCATAATTTGTTTAATGAATTCATTTTCCAAAGCAGTAATATTCGCTTTTTCGTGTTTGTAGAGAAAATCGATTTTACAATATTCTCCACAGGCCATTTGCAGTTTCGCGAAAAACAATTCCCATCGGCCGGTAAATTAGGCTGTAGCGCTTCGTCCTCGTAGCCGAAAGGTTGCATGTTTGATTCTCAATGCCTCCACTTTTAAAAATTGTATATTTATTGAAATGTTTATAAATATAATATCCTTCAATAATCTTCAAAAATCCCGCAAATAATAATTTTCGTGATGCTCTAGCTCGTGCGGTACTTCTGGTTAATACATCTGACTGATTAGGGATTGTAAAAGTAGAATGTGAATAAATTGTATACAATTAAATCTTATTTTTTATATGTTTTATTTGTAGTTATGTGCATTAAAAAACTTGAAAAAAGTATCATATTTTATATAGGACTGGTAAAAATTATTTTAAAAAATTAATAACATTTATAGAAAATAAGTTTGTTGCGAAAAACATGATAACTTAAAAAGTCAGTTTTTCCATGAAACCGACATAAAAAAAATTATTATTTGCAGAACTTTTGAAGAATATTTAAGAAAATTATATTAATAAATATTCTAATAAATTAAAAGAAAAGTGTAGGCAGCGAGCATCGAACACGTAGTCATCCAAATATGAAGCCAAAGTGCTACTGTTTGAGCTAGCGGCCGATGGGAACAGTTTTCCGCCAAACTGTTTATGACGTGTGGCAAATATTTGGAAGTCTTTTTTCTCGAAGACAACGAAAAAGCGAAACTGCTTTCGCAAATTAATTTTTTTCCAGAAAGATAATTACTCTTCAAATCTGTTACAATATTATAAAACAGAACTGTGCGCTCAAAACGATTTACTAACCTCTATTTTAACAACAAACCCACACGGAAAAAAATTTCATTTAATTTTAGAGAACTAGTCCTATAGTAGAGGATACGACGGGTAGTTTAATAAAAGTTAAAATCTTCTTGGTTTTACATTGCATTGAACTATTCTACGAAATGTGTTTCAAAATGCTATGAAATGTAAAGAATGAGGTGACGTGATCTCTATTAGAAGGCAGGATGCGAAAAACCTAGAATAGTTCTAGAAAATCTAAAAACAGTTCTATAAAATGATGACCGATTTTTCGCCCAAAAAAATTAATCTTTATTATTATTATTATCATTATGCTTTAATATTTGTTCACATATTTAATTACATAATTATTTACTATTATGCACATAATCACTACATTAATAATCGCACGCTAATAAAATTCTTTTTCGCTGTGGGTTCGAACCCCCTACCTACGCATTCGCAACTCCTAACAAAACCTCGCAGCTAACTTAACTCGGAGTATTAAACAAAAAATCTAAAATATAAGCTACGGCTATGCAGGGTCGCGTGACAAATTTTTGTGAACCGTTTCTTAAACATTTTTTTTGCTTTTAAAATTTCAATCATCACTTTGAAATATTTATAATTTTGGAAATTTTAAATCTCGAAAAATTTTTTAATCGCAAATTATTTCTTGGTTATAAGTTCTAGTAGATTCAAGATTAATAAGAAGTTATATAGCTATATACAAGAAGTTTATATAAGTTATATAAATTTAAATAAGTTATAATTCACTAATAAATTATTATTCACTAACCGGCGTTATCTGTTAAACACATTGGCCAGGGGGATGCAGAAAATGTCGCTGCATGCGCACAGTAGCGACTGCGCAGCTACATTTTATAGAACTGAGGTCTATAGATATCATATTGAAGTAGTTCACAAACACTCAATACCTCGAATCGAATTTCTATGAGATTTTTAAACATTTTTTCAAGAATTTTTCTATACATTTGACTGAATTGAGGTATTTAAACCTTATAAGTATGTGATTACAAACTCTCAATACCTCAATTGTGATTTCTACGAAAGTCTTCAACATTTACCAATGAATTTCACTATATATTTTCTTCAACTTTTTTAAATCGGAGTTCAATATAAAGTTTACAGAACTCTTGTAGTGTTAATCCAGATTTGTTCTACATTAAATCATGAAAGTTATACAGAATATAGAAAATTTGTTCAAGGTTCGCTTTCATCCCCGACTCTTGAAATAATTCAAGAAAGTTTAAAGAACTTTTTTTTCCGTGCATCGATGTTATCATCGACCTTCACATATAGTAAACAAAACATACACACTTGCGCATGAAGAATTTTCTGAATCGTTTCGAATTTTACGGAACTCCGTTCTCCAGTTCATATAATGCAGTGATTTAAAAAAACACTCAGTATATCCAAATTAATTCCTACGAATCTTTTGAAGACTTTTTATAGATTTATTCTACAATAATCTTCAAACTTTTTTATTCCAAGCTCACCTTAAATACTACGGAGCTTTTTTTATAATTACACCTGAATAATTCTACAATTTATCTGGAATGTTTTGTAAATTATATAAAACTCTGTTCAGTTATTGCTTATATCCGCTGCTCTTGAATTAGTTCTATAAACTTTAGAAAACTTATTTTTTCCGTGTAGCATATAAATGAGGCAAAATGATATGAAGATAGATAAAAACCCCAAACTTTACTGTAAAACAACGTTTTGACCTTGAAAATCTATGTTGAAGTTAGCAATTTTTGTTTATCGTTTATCATACAACACAGGCGTATAGATATTATATTTTATGTTATACATAGGTTTTTGTTACATTTTTGCATGCTGATTCCAAATCCTGCCTGTATATTATTGTAGCGCTTGATGGTCCTGAGAAAAAGACGATGGAAGTCGCTATTTTAGTCTTTAAGGGAAATCATTATTTTAAACAAAGCAAATTTCATCATTCGGAGTATTTAAGGACTTCTGGGGTCGCCGATTTCAAATCCAAATTAAAAATATCAAAATTCAAAGTGGCGAATCCAAGATGGCGGATAGCAATTGTAAAAATTAAACCGATTTGATTACAAAATGCTACACGGAGTTTTTTCAGGTCACTCTTTTCCAAACCGAACTCAAAATATCAAAATTCAAAATGGCGGATCGAAATTGTAGGAATAAAACCATGTTGAATAAAAATTTCAGCACCCGGGTTTTTCGGCTTGCTTATTTTACGGCTTATATACATGAAATATTTTTGCTGAAAATCACACAATTTCAAAAATTTTTGAACATTAATTTTAGTAATAATTTCTGCTATGAAATATTTATGAACGGAGATCATTATTTCCACTGCTGCTGCTACTAATCGGCCTACTTTTTACAATTGTGACCCACCATATTGGATTCACCATTTTGAATTTTGGTATTTTTGTTTTGGATTTGAAATCGGCGACCCCATAAGCCGTTAAATACTCTGAATGATACAATCTGATTAGATTAAAATAATGCATTCCTTTAAGGATTAAGATAGCAACTTCCATCGTCTTTTTCTCAGAATCATCAAGCTCTACAATAATTTACAGGTCGAATTTGGAATTAACATGCAAAAATCTATTTAAAAACGTATGTAGAACATGAAATGTAACATCTAAACCTGGATTTAAAAAAATCATCCCTCTAGGTAATTTCTATCAAAAGGTCGACGATTTTGAGACAAAATTGATCAAAATCATCCATACACGGAAAAAATAAGTCTTCGAAAATTTCGTAGATTAGTGCTGGACTTTTGGACGGGCCATCATTTTTATGAAGTCTCGTATACTTCCTATAAAGGGGTTATAAATTTTCATGGAAAAATTATATAATGTCATGGAAGTTTTCAAGCACAGTCAAGGAACAACAGCCTTGGAATTTTTATCAGAAAGATTAGAAAAAAAATGTATACAGTCATGAAATGGTTATAAAAAAACTCTTCATGTTTTAGAAGACTTGAATTGAATAAGGGCGTGATTCAGAAACGAAGAACTCGAATAGGAGTCAGGGAGACACTTCATGACTGTCTGCGAGAATTTGCAGAGGCGCTCTTAGTGACAAATTCACATTGGTATAAATATGGTAGACCCTGAACGAAGACTCAGTGCTCCCAAAACTCAGATCGTTTCGCACTGCGCATGCGTTAAGTCAGCAACCAGATTGGTTACCATTGGCTTGCTTATTTAAAATGATTAAATGTGCAAATAAATTGTTTACAACAAAAAGTAATTGTAAAACGTATAAAGATATTAGGAATGATTTAAAATTAATTATTATTTATGATAAAAAAGGTATGCCTTCCTTTGAATTTAAAATCGGTTATTTATTTTTACAACTGGTCGCATAAAGGATTTAAATCTCCAAGATTTAGATGAGGTGAAAAATTGTATTCACTTGCTACCTTATTCTGAGAGATACCAAATTCCTTTAACAAAGTTGCACGATTGATCTTAAACGAACATTTACAGGCATCACAATTTGTAGTGGTATTAAGTATTCCTACGTCGTTCTCAATCTTCGCGATATTACTTATAATACACTTATTTCTATTCAACATAAATTAGAAGATGGCTATTATCACACTGCAAAAAGCTGGATGTAAGCAGATTCTATTTTTAAGTTCATACTTCTGCATATACAAT
>CAKNWW010310315.1:0-15210 GCA_932074435.1 Andricus kollari | reverse complement strand
ATTATTATAGTTTCAACAGTTTACATATTTGTTTTGCTTCTTTCAATAATTATAATGCCATATTACTTTAACATTACTTTACCATTACTTTACCATTACGCTATAGCGTAATGATTGCGTTCGGCCGGTCCGCCAGGGTATGCTTTAAGTGATTTGCTATTTTGTTTACCACGAAACAAACAATTTGTGAAATTGAAACAGTGATGGTGAAGACTCATTATTAATAAATTGTAAACCATTAACTGTTAAATCTAGTGTTATTTATTTCAAATAAATTCCTTTTAATGGTTTTCGTCTCAACGAATCAACGGCAACAACGATCCCGTTCTGATGTCCAATGAGCGAGCAGAGCATTATTGACAGGAAAGCTAGGTCAAATTTGGGCATTACACTCTCCCTATCCCTCTCTGTCGCCGTTACCCAGCTACACCTGTCTTCCCACCATGCTCCTCACGCTAAGCAACCTAACCTCTCAGTCTACCCCAAATAGTCTCAAACTCTAAAATCATCACACCTATCTTCACTTTAATTCTTTTTAACACACAGACTCTCAATCATAAATCCCTCTAAACTATTGTGGGTTCAAAAGTTGTTCATTGTTACAGAACACATCCATTGATATTTTTGTGGGTCCTCTGATTTTCTGAAAAATAAAATTTTTGTAAGGACAGAAAGATAAGCTTGAAAAATATTGAAAGTATCCATTTTTTCCTTTTTTTAGGAAAAACCTCCCTCTATGAGAAAGCAAATTTATTTGATACTTATGAGGAAGAAAAATGCTCATAAAATGATCACAAATAGATACACCCATAATGAATACGTCCATAGTACTTCCCAGCCGTATCTCATTTTGCATTAAATTTTATTCTCAGCTACTCTGAAAAGGTATCATTTCAATAAATTTATATTATTACAATTCATAATATGCATCAGGTATCTTCACTTCAAACACCAGCAAACTTCACTTCGTTGATTGCTCAGGATTGCTGAGGGGAAAACAAGGGACCAAATGCATGGACAAAGCTTTATTTTTGTAATATCTTCGTGATGAATAATAGAAAAAATTAGTTTTTACGAAGATATTAGCAAAACAGGACAAAAATGGACCGAATTCCATGCATTTGGTCCATTGTTTTCCCCTCAGCACTCAATGAAGTGAAGTTAGCTAGTGGTTGAAGTGAAAATACCTAATTGGTACTGAAAAATACGTATTTTCATTGTCTTGTTTTTATAATTAAAAAAAGTGCGCATCCTATAAAAAAAATGTTGTTATTTAACATTTTATTGCAACTTGTGTCGTTTTTGCATAAATTTAATTTGTTTATTTTCAATCTTATTTTGTACGATTTAAAGTAAAAATACGCATCCTAGCGTAAACTGGTTCTAAGCAAATTTGTAGATATAATATAGGCGAAAAATTGTATTAAATAAAATGTTATTGTAGCTTGTCTCCTTTTGTCTTTTCATTTTTGTTCGTCTCTTGTGTCGTTTTTTGAAATATTAAATTTTTTCATTTTCAATCGTATTTTTTACTATTAAAAGAAAATCTCCAGTCTCTTCATAACCGAATTGTTCCAAGAACAGCTTACAACGTTTCCAATGGCAGAGATGCTCTCCTAAAAATGTTCAAAAACCACGAGATTGGCGAAGGAGCGTTCCCTTGCAAAGCCACGGAGCAAGCGGCCGAGACCCTTGACCTGAATTTCAATATCAGAAGTGAGGAAAGTGCATTACTCCCTCTAGACGATTCACTTCTAAAAGCCAAAGTAAAGAAAGCAGAGGTTGAAAAATTTCACCGATAGCTACTCGACAAGAAAATGAACGGAAACTTTCAAAGAAATGTAGAAAAACCGTCCTTGTCGAAGGAGAAGTTTCCGGCGATAGGTGCAGAGCGTGTCATGCACACGCTGAGTACCTAGAACACATAATATCGGGGTGCCCCACCCACGCAGGAACGGCGTATATCTACAGACATATTGCGGCCCTAAGAGTGCTTTATTACCATCTTTGTCGTTCTTTCGGTGTTGGCCGCGACCCTGCCCCACCGAACGCTCCAAGGGAGATAGAGTCAATTGTCCAAAACGAGAAGTGCCAAATTTTCTGGAACTACGATTTTCGGATAGCAGTCTCCGTTGCACACTCGAGGCCTGACATTGTTCTCCAAGACTTCGAGAAACGAACTATATTCGTGATTGAATTCTCGGCTCCGTCCGAATACAACATCACTGACATGGAGAAAGAAAAGGAGAATTTTCTTCCATCGAAAGTTCCACCAACGAGCACAAAAAAAAGCAAAACGTATTCCTTTTAATCGACTTAGACACATTTTAATGAAAGCGTATTGGGAGGAATTAAAAAGTGGAGGAATGCGAAAGAAAGCATAGAAAGAAAGAGAATAACGTCACTTTGAAGACGCAAAAGCTATTCCTTTTAATCGACTCAGAAAAATGTAATGGAAGCGTATTGGGAGAAATTAAAAAGTGGAGAAATGTCACTTTTATTATTATCTTTTGATTGGACTTGGATTCTGCCTTGTTCTTCAGAGATTCTTGTTAATTTTTTAATGGTATTTTGAAAAAGAAATTAAATAGAGCGTGCACGGAAAAAGAATTATAAAACAATCGCGCAAAAAGACCGGTTCACTGGGAAAATAATATTTTGCTTTTTGACATTTGAGAGACGTCTTCTTACAACGGCCCGTTGAGTTAGACCGGCATCATCATTGTCATCTGTTAGAGAAATAAAAAAAAAGGGACAGATTAGAAGGAATTAAAATAATCGAAAATAAAGCATGTAAGTATGGAATTAAAAATAACCATGAGAAAAAGAATTGAAATTTCCAAACTTATGTTGCACACGGAGGAATAGAAACCACGTAAGTGCACGCATTTTGTGGACGGATTAGAAAGAATTAAATAATCGAAAAAACATCATGTAAGTATGGAATTAAAAATAACCATGAGAGGTGTGTCTACTGCTCGCATTAACCCATTAATGCCCAAAGTGACCAAAATTTTTCACCGATTTCGACTGGATAACTTTTGATGAAAACGCACTAGCAAAAAAAAAATGAAATACATATTCTGATGCTTTCGGGATCGCTCTTTCCGAATCTGGTGACGACATTGACGAAAAATTATTCCTTATGCCCTTTTTTTTGCCATTTTTTGAAAAAAGTCCATTTTTTTCAGTTTTTCATTCCTTTAATCATAAAAATGACCCTGATAACGTTGTCACATGGTGCTGGAAAGTATTCAAATTAGGTCATCGATCATTTTCCTTGAAATATATGCACTTAAAAAAATGTTTGGAAATCGATGATTCCAATATGGCGACCATTTAAATGTGACATAATGAGTGTTTCTGACACCGTGTGGATTCTTCGTTGGGAATTCTTTTTTTCAAAAAATACTTCAAATAAAAGTTTTTCACTTCAATGAGTTATTTTGAAAATTGGCCTCATATTCTGGGCTCAAAGTATTTTTGGGCCTTATGAGTCCCAAGACATGTTAAATAGTAGAAAAAATCTCATTTTTTATTTCAGATTCGGAATCTACGGAAAATTTCATGTAAGAATACATGAACTCAAATTTCAATTTTTGGGCCTTACGTACACTATTGCATACTCATGTATATTTTTAGGACTCTTGGGGTCAAGACTATCTTGAATAATGGAAATATCTCATTCCCCATTCGAAGTTCAGAATCTACGGGAAATTTCACGATAGAATAACTATTTTTCAATTAGAAAATTTGGGCCTTATGTACACTTTTGCGGCTACTCGAAACTTTTTGTAGTCTTATGGGACTCAAATAATCTTCACTGATGCAAAAATTCATAGTTTCATAATCTACGTGAGATTTCCTGTAAAAATAGGTATTTCCCGAATTCTGAATTGGGGTCTTATCTACTTTTCGGACAGTACCGACAATGCCGATCCACTTCTGGCATTCGGAATGAAATCATGAATCTCATCATAAAACACTAGAATCACTCAGGTTCATGTTGGATACAATTCATAATTTACATTTTTGGGCCCATTCAATCAATTATGCAGTTGGAGCGCCCTTTGCCGTTGATAGAAGCAACGTTGCCCGGTTTTCACCACGTGGAGGTGTGCTCTCTTCGAAAACCTCTTTTTTTCATTTTTATTTTTATTTTACTTTTCCATTCTATTTTCTTCATTTTTCTTTCCATAGGAATCTCTCCGTACAACTTTTCTTCATCCTGACATTCTTTATCATTTCTCACTCACTACTTATTATGGACCTTCTTAAAACATGGCTCACATATGTATCTCTCATAGCAGGTCTTGCACATTTTCGAAGATCTAATCTTACATCGTTCCACTGAACAATATGATCTCTTGGTGCCTTTTTCATGTTGATGTTTTACCAATCCCGTGACGTCAAATGATGTTTGCTTATTTCTAAAGCGAATTCTTTTATTGGACGTTTCTTATCAGGCTGTACAGTGTTCCATAGAACAGTTGCATTTGTGATTGCCACGTCCATTTTTTCGACCTAAAACTGGGCAGAATTCTACTGCAATACTGATCATTCAAATCTACCCCACCCATGAATTTGTTATACATGGTGAATGCATTTGGGAATAGAAGTTCCTTTTTTGCTTTGGCTTCTTTATCGAATCTCTTCACTGTACTCAGAGGAGTGACGCCAGCAGCAGTGGATAAGATCGAGACTGGTTTTGTATCCTGAACTGTGATGAAATTTATCCCACTATTCTGCTCATGTTGCACTAGATGCGCGTGCCCCTAGGTGCTTTCTTCTCTAAAACATTTTTCACATTTATTCTGTTCTCTCTCACTGTTCCAGTTGCGCCAATTCCAGCATTTCTCAAATGAACTAATAAATCGGGACAACAGAGCAGGTTGTCGAAGTAGACATGAAATTCTTTGAGTTTACGAGGAGGGATGGTTTTCAACATATCCTCTAGCATTTTGAGAACGGCTCTGCTTCCTAGAGCACATTTAGCTAACTTTTCGACCTTCTCATTCTTGCCGCAATAAATGTCGAAACTGAACATATACCCACTGGTGCTACATAAGGTCCAAAGTTTTATACCGAATCGTATTGATTTTGATTTTATGAACTGCTTCAATACGCATCTGCCAAAATATTTGACCATCATCTCATCGATAGATAAGGCGGTACAAAAGATTCCAAATCTCATAATGTTCTTCCTGAAGATTACTATAATTTTTCGAAAGCGCCAAACTTTGTCTGAATCGTTTCTATCTTCCAATTTTGAATATTTGATATTTTTCTTGATGAGTTCAAATTTGTTACGACTCATAGCTTCAGAAACTATATCAGATTTCAAAAATGGGTCTTTCGACCAGTAGTCTCGTTGTGCTAATCTCCTGTTGTAGGTTGAAAAAATCAAGATACCCAAAAAAAGTGTCAAAATCTGTTGATGAAAGATCGAACCCGTTCTCCTGTGTAGCTTCTATCAGATAGGTTTTTAACTTAGAAGAGAAAAAAACCCGAATATTTCTTTATGAGATCTGTTGGAAATTGCATTTTTGTCTGAGTCAGATAACAAGATTTCATTCGTGAGAGCATTTTCGTAAATTTGTTCTCCACTCAGCCAAATATATTCATGATTTTCCTCTAGGTTTCATTGAGAATTATTGTATTCTTCATGTTTTTTAGCGTATGAACGAGTTGTAAAAGGAATTTCAGATTCAGTTCCAGAACATTCATCCATATGACTTTCGTCATCCGACTCATCATCCCTTGACTCTCCGGAATCATCTACATCAGGGATGAATACAACGTCTACGTTATTTTCCGATTCCTGAATCTCATATGAGTCTATCTTTTTTCTTGGCATATTGAGTTAGTGAGAGCATGTACAAAAACGAAGAATATGTTCAGAAACATTATTGAAGATTGGAGCTTGTCTTCGCGAGGCTGACAGTACCATGAAAAATTAGAGCACGAATAGCTGAGAGTCAGAAACTCTGGCGCCAACTTCAGGTACCAATCGTCAGCCCTCTAATGATGAAGTTTGCGCTTTCGTTTTCGAAGAGCGCCCACCTCCACGTGGTGAAAACCGGGTAACGTTGCTTCTATCAACGGCAAAGGGCGCTCCAACTGCATAATTGATTCAATGGGCCCAAAAATGTGAATTACGAATTGTATCCAACATGAACTTGAGTGATTCTAGTGTTTTATAATGAGATTCATGATTTCATTCCGAATGCCAGAAGTGGATCGGCATTGTCGGTACTGTCCGAAAAGTAGATAAGACCCCAATTCAGAATTCGGAAAATACCTATTTTTACAGGAAATCTCACGCAGATTATGAATCTATGAATTTTTGCATCAGTGAAGATTATTGGAGTCCCATAAGACTACAAAAAGTTTCGAGTAGCCGCAAAAGTGTACATAAGGCCCAAATTTTCTAATTGAAAAATAGGTATTCTATCGTGAAATTTCCCGTAGATTCAGAATTTGAGGCCAATTTTCGAAATAACACATTGAAATGAAAAACTGTTGTTTAAAGTATTTTTTGAAAAAAAAGCACTCCCAACGAAGAATCCAAACGGTGTCAGGACACTGATTATGTCACATTTAAATGGTCGCCATATTGGAATCATCGATTTCCAAAAAAATTTTTAAGTGCATATATTTGAAGGAAAATTATCTATAACCAAATTTGAATACTTTCCAGCACCATGTGACAACGTTATCAGGGTCATTTTTATGAGTAAAGGAAAAAAAAACTGAAAAAATTGACTTTTTTTCAAAAAATGGCAAAAAAAGGACATAAGGAATAATTTTTCGTCGATTTCGTCACCAGATTCGGAAAGAGCGATCCCGAAAGCATCAGAATACGTATTTCATTTTTTTTTATAGTTCGTTTTCATCAAAAGTTATCCAGTCGAAATCGGTGAAAAATTTTGGTCACTTTGGGCATTAATGGGTTAAGAGGAATTTAACAAATGGAAAATATGTTCGCCTGCATGGAACTCAACACAACTGGCAATCGTTAAGCAAATAGAAAAGAATTGGTTTCGGAGATAAACCTATTCTTTCGTTGGGCACTTCTTCCGATGGAAAATTCGCACATTCAAAAAAATTAAATAATGCACACTCTTTCGTTTAAATCTGAAAATATTAATTTTTCACTATTCTTCTCTTCTTACCGAGTTAAATCAAAAGCTTTCCGGTAGTCAATCCACGCCATCGATAGGTAGCGCTGGTAGGATGCTGTATCTTTGCAGATACATCTATCGATGAACAGGTTCTCCTGATATCCTGCTACGCCTCTGTTTAAGCCGCGTTGTTCGTACATCTCTCGCCACACAGGTCCGATTGTACGAACAATCCTATCATTTAGGATAGCTGTGAAGATTGTGACGAGGTGATTTTTCAACTGTCACATTAAATAATTAAGCAACTCCTCTCATCGGCTCCGGGAAGTTAGAGAACCTCACAATGTATTAATACACCCGCGCTTAAACTCGGAGCGGGGGTCCAATCCCACGAGGACACTTTCAGTATAATTGTAAGAATGTTTATTTATACTTCCTGATTTCTGATGGCGCTATGAATTGGCGAAAGTATCTTTTATTATTTTGCCGCCCGAATCTCCGACTCCTCTCCCTCCAAGATGGCGGATCAACTTCAATTCCGGGTGCTGTGATTGGCCGCCAATGTCGACGCGACCGGAAGGAACACACCCATTGGCTCCCTCGCATTCTACGTACTATCCAACCTTGGCATTCTCCGATGCGCGTTCTGTCACTTTCACTCCTAGTCTCCTGTGGAGAACACTATTTATTACCGGCAGTAATTTTTTTATAATCGTTTGGTCTTCTTGGACAGATATACAAGATATTGGATTGTGTGACTGAGCGGAATTAGGTCTTTATTTTATATACATTCGAAAATTTATAATTCTTCGATTATCGACAAGGTATGTGTTTTTTTTTATTGCTGGTAAAGGTCTTGACGGGACACATTGTTCTGGGATGGAGTAAGAGGGTCCCGCCAAAGCTTTTACCGGCTTCATTAAGTGCCTCGTGGAAAAAGTGGAATAAGAGAAAGGCGAAGCCAGACTTCATGGTTCTCTGGAAATTCATTAAAGTGATTTCGGCTCTCGAGAAATATGAAGTTAATCTTCATGGTTCTCAACTCTCAGGGTTTCCCAAGAATGTCAATATTGAAAAAATAAATTTGTAGGAAGTTTGCTACGTGGTCGGCCATTTTGTGTCAAACTGAGTCAAGTGGTAAGACCACGCTATCATTGTTAGATTGTGGGTTTTTCTTGTGTTCTTAGCAGGCAAAACATTCTTCACTTGCAATGTTATATTTTAGACCAGTGGCCGGCAAACTTTTTGCTCACTTTTCAGGTATGGTCAGGCTCATCCCGAATAATTGTTTCTACTACTTTTTGGTCTGTTCATGAAGCTCAGTGTGAGTGAGCTTACTCCAGCAGGGGTTTTTTGCCCACAGGCAGGTCAATGTAAGGAAATTTAAAAACTTTTAATTTTTCAACTAGCGATTTGAAAATTGCATAATCAGCATCTACGAACTTTTCCGATGCCAATGATATATTACTTGCCTACAAAAGTTGAAAATTTGAAGGAGTTTAATATCAAGAAACTTTAGCTCAATATTCAATTTAATACTAAATACTTCTCAAATTTTCAACCTTTATAAACAAATTACATGTCGTTAGAATCGGAAAAATATCCGGCCGGTCAGGCTACCCAGACTTGGTCAAGAGCTTGCCGGCCACTGTTTTAAATGACTTTTCTTTACTATTTCAATGCAAAATTTAAACTTGTGAGGTGCAAAAAGCGGAAGAGCAGTTCAGTAATTGTCACAGAAAAAAAAGTAACATGTTCTAGGACAAGTAAGTAAATAGGTTACTGACAGTTACTCAAGATTTCATTTCAAAAACAATAACGATTGACTAACAAGCTCTGGTAAAATGTTACACGCATTCTATACGAATTCTGTCATAGACATTCTATAGCAATTTCCAGATGCAGATTCTGAATCCCAAGGCGAAAATGGCCCGCCACGTCAAGTTTTTGAGAAAAAAGGCTTAAAAGGTCGAAAAACGAGTTTCTTTGCTATATTTGCGTGTTCGCAAAAATTGAATGAAAGCTTACAGAACCTTCAACTTGGGCTTAACTGGAAGGTTAAACCTGCGACTACAACCTCATATAAGGACAAGTATAAAACTTTAATGCAACGCTAGTTAGTTCGGTTGGTTAGTTTGGCTTCGGTAACATGTAGCTGAACTTTCTCATTAGCAATCCGTGCCTCATTTTCTAAATGTAATTGGTACGAATTAGGCGCTAGTCGAGCAAGTTTTAAAAGCTCACTGTTACAAGTTGTCCAGATTGGAAGAATCCACTTTCTACATCTGCGCTACCATAGGCCACTGCTAAGGCAGTTTTAACAACATCTGTGATTTCATAATACCTTGTACTTGGTTAAGTTTTTAGCCTAAGCTTTATGCTTCTTTACATTTTTAGGGGCAAGATCCTGCAAAGTACTAGTTTTTTTAAACAAATGCTTCGCTGACCTGACGCGCTGTACAACATTCGAATGGTAGATAGTGAAATCCATTATCTTTTGCAGGTACTTTTTGAAGCGATTCTCTTGTGCTTTTTCCAACATTGATTTCAGTTAAATTGATCAAGTTTGGGGGGGATACTTTTAGAAAAGCCTCAATATCCACGTTTTCTAGTGAAGTTGCGACTATAGAATGGACGGTTTTATAATACTCGACAACAGTCGCTTTCTCTTTCTTAGGTATGCATATCAAAATAGACTCTTTTAATGTAGGAAGCTGTTGCACAAGTCTCTTCGCAACTGGACCTTCCGTTAGCATCTGCGTTTCGGCGTGCTTCAAGAATTTGCTTTGTGAGCCATGTGGATGTGACAGGTTCTCCTATATAAGTCAAAGATTTATAGTCAAGCTCCTCAAGTTTTTTTGAAAATAATTGTAAAACTTTCTTATTAACATTAGAACCATCACAAGCTATTGCAAGTAAGTTTTTTTAGAAACAAACCATTGGTCCTATTGACATAAACCTATAAACAAACTATTGCCCCTGTCCGAACAAAACCTAACCCCAATCTATAACTCTTTCTTACTTTTAACATTGCTGGTCTCACCATACCATGACGTAAAAAACACGCCTGGCTGCTGCAGTTCGTTTGATAGGAGTTTCTGCAAGATTGGACCTATTGCTTCAGTTATGAGATACTGAACTTTATTAACCGACAATGAAAAACAAATCTGATATGCATCCAGGAAACATCACTCGAAACACTTTTTTCCCATTGTAACTTCCCACTAAACTAACAGTACTTATACTTACCCTTGAACTAGAATACTGCAGCTCTCGTCACCGCACCTTTTGGACTAAACATGAAGTGAGTGTTTGTCAGGGACGTAGCGAGCACTTTGATTTTGGGAAGTAAGCATTGGCATAAATGCCAACACAATAAGTGGAATTTGTTGCTGGCTTCTAAAAAAAAAGTCATCGAATCAGGAGCTAGAAGTATGTATCAATCGTTAGAGTCACAACGATTTTGAGTTGCCGACTAGTTATCATTTTTTGCCAACTAGCCGACTTTACAGTCGAATTACCCGAAACTGCCGACTCAGCACGACCATTTGGGGGGGGGGGGGGGTCACACCCCACACTCGCTACGCCCCTGGTGTTTGTTGCATGACCAAGCGATGATTTGGATGGAATGGTGAATTGAAACTGCTCTTTATCTAGTTTTGATAAGTTCCCTATATGCTTTACTGTTCTCGTATGCTGTAGTAAGCTTTCAAATCCTTTATCCGATGAGATATTTAAATTGCAAACTATGCACAGACAAGAAAACGGATTTACCTCATATTACCTACGTCGGTAAACTCTACTGAGTATGGGAACTTCGATCCCTGTGACAACTGTTGACGATAATTGAAATATTGTACCTATAGGCCAGTCAGCGTGCGGTCAAAATGAGTGTCTGGAGGACAAAACTTAAGAATGGTAGCGATGTGGATATTTGTGTAGGGTTGATGCCTGGGATGAAGGCCTATATATTTCAACAGCAAATCCGTAAAAGCAAGAAACTGTGCGCTGTTCAAAATTGGCGAAACCATGTTTTTTGAAGATTGCGACCAAGATATTAATCTGCGAGAAAAAATGTTTAATTATAAATGAAAGGTACTAAAAAGATGTACAATTTGGTTGGTTGAACTTCGAGATCGGTTAATTTGTTTACTTGGGAAAAAAATCAAAATGGCAAAATTGGCAGCTCGTGTATAGTAGTCGTTGGCGCTCAAATTGAAAAAGCGTCTTTAAAAAGCGGCAGCTGCAAAAAACTCGTGAATAAAGCTAGATATCGAGATTTTTTTTTTAAATTTGGGCTAACTTTTTGCGTTGATTATCAATCCTACATCAAAGGTTCAAAAATATTACATCTACTGCTTTAAATGTAAAGGTATTTTTATTATGTGGTGGCGGTAGTGAGAACGTGTTAAGTGACAGGTGGTGAGAGGATTTTACAAAATTTGTGTGGAAGGTGTGAGTGGAGTGTGAAGGTGGAAGCCTAGGAGGTGAGTAGGGTTGTGCGGGGTGAAGTGGACAGATAAAAAGTTATTTTCAGTGTAGGAGTGAGGTGGGATTCAGCTAGTCAGGGAAAGTGAGGTTAGGTTGGCAAGGAGTCAGGGGAGTTTGGGGTTAGGAGTCTAGGGCCTTCGAGGTGTCAAGGGTGGCTTACACAGAGTTGGGAGATCTCATGGGAGAGAAAGAGGTGTATGCAAGGGCTGTGAGGAATTGAAAAAGAAAAAGAAAGGAAAATTTGGCGGCAATACAAGGCACTATTCGCCAGAGACATCTGTCGGTTGCGGAGGGGACTGCATGGAGAGGTCCCAGTTACCGACGGCAGAGCGGGAGGTGGGCAGTGAGAGTGCTGGTAGTGCGAGTAGTGAAGTCGACGGGGAGGAAATTTTCCACGTGCCACGACGACCAACAGTGCGTGGTCGGGTTTCGAGCAGCGCGTCGGGGAGAGGGAGAAAACGGGACGAAGTTAGCGAGAAGGTAAGAGAGAGAGAGCGTCAAGCGCAAGTGACGGGGAGGATCTCTTTAAGAGGAAGAGAAACAGCCAAGAGAGTCCAGAGAAAAGCGAGGTAGCAAGTCCGTTTAAAAAAAGCGGGAGGACACGTAGGCCCCCCCCCCCCCAAATGGAGGGTAAATCGGAGAAAGAGGCTTTCGGGATGCTACTAGGCGAGATCAGGGGGCTGAGGGAGGACGTAAGGGGAACTAAGGAGCAGATGGAAGGTATGAGGGAGGATTTGAGAATCAGAGATGAGAAGTGGGAAAAAGAGATGAAAGAGCTGAGGGAGAGAGTAGAAGGATTGGAGAGGGGTAGGGAAGAAAAAGACGGCAAAATAAAGAAGATGGAAGAGGAGATTAGGGCGTGGAAGGAAAGGACTGAGAAAAGGCTAGAAAAGGTGGAGGGCAGGGTGGAAATGAAAGTAGTTGAAGGGGGTGCGGGGGGCGAGATTAAAGATATTTGGGAGAAGGTAGGGAATATGATAGAAGAGAAAGTAGGAGAGCGTAGGAATGAAAAGAAGAGAGGGCGGATAGGGAAAGGATAGGGGCAATGGAGATGAGAATGGAGAGAAGAGAGAAGGAGGACAGGAAAAACAATATTTTGATAAGAGGGTTGAAGTTAAAGAGCGGGGAACAAAGGGAGGGCGTGGAAGCGCTGCTACAGAGCATAGGGAGGGGTAAAGGGATGGTAGGGAAAGTGAAGTTGGAGGAGAGGAAGGAGAAGGAAGTGGCGGTTGTGCAGTTTGAGAGCTGGGAAGAAAAGTTGGGGGTAATGCGAAATAAGAATAAGATAAAGGATAGGGGAGTTTTCATCGATCACGATTTGACGATAAAGGAAAGGGATGTGCAGAGAATGCTGTACGACAGGGCTAGGAGAGAGGGGAGTGAAGGGAGATCGGCGAAGGTAGGATATCAAAAAATAAGAATAGACGAGAAAATGTGGGTGTGGGACGAGGAGAAAGAGGTGTTGAAGTAAGTGAAGGGGAATTTATTTTGTAGGAAGTAGGGGGATAAGAGTGATGCAGGGTAGAGGAGTAGTGAAGGTGCTATACTGGAACGTAGCAGGGATAAAGAAGAAGGATAAGGAGTTCTGGAGGTATATACAAGAGTTTGATGTTGTGGGACTGGTAGAGGCGTGGATAGAAAGAAAGGAATGTGATAGAATAGATCCAAAGCTGCCAAGGGGGTATAGGTGGAGACACCAGGAGGCGGTCAGAGTGATGAAGAAAGGGAGAGCTAGTGGGGGAATTATAACGGGTGTTAGAGAAGGATTAGAGGAAGTAGTTCATGGAGAGGAAGAAGGGGAGGGAGTCCAAATGAGAGAAGTAAAGATAGGAGGGATCACGTGTAAGTTTGTGACAGTGTACAATAAGGATGGGATGGAAAGAATTAAAGAAAAGGTGGAAGAATTTCTAGGCGAAAGAGAGGAGGGTATGGTGGTACTGGGTGGGGACTCTAATGCGAGGATGGGGAGGGAAGGGGGCCTTTACAGGGAAGGGGAGAGCTTTGAAAGGAAATCGAAGGATAAGATAATTAATAAGGAGGGGGAGATTCTAAGGGACTCGATGGAGGATAGAGGCTGGGCGATGGCGAATGGTATGGCAACTGGGGAGGAAGAGGGAGAATACACATATTTAAGTAAGGTGGGGGTGTCGGTGATAGACAATGTAGTCATGAATATGAAAGGGTGGGAGGAGATGGAAAGATTCGCAGTAGAAAGGAGGGTGGAATCAGACCATGAGCCATTAGGGTTATGGGTAAGGGGCGAGAGCGGTGGAAGGCAAGAGGGTGAAGAAGGGTCGATGGGGGAGAGGGTGAGCTGGTCAAGGGAGGCGATAGATAGGTATAAGGAGCAGTTAAGGAAGTTACGCTTTGAAAGGGAGTCGGTGGAAGAGATATGGGAGGATTTAAAGGAGAAAGTGAAAAGTTGCGTGCAAAATAAGGTATTCAAAAAGAAGAAGAAAGGAATGGGGAAGTCGTAGTGGGATAGGGAATTGTAAAAAGATGAAAAGGAAGATGAAGAGGAAGTACAAGAAGTGGAAAGAGGGCACTGCGAAAAGGGAGGAGTACATAGAAATGAGGAAGGAGTTTAGATTGATGTGTTAGAAGAAAGAACAGGAAGAAGTTAGGGAGAGGCTGAAGGAGGTAGTGAAGAAAGTATGGAGGGGGAGGGAGTCCCAGGAGGGTGGAGAGAAGGGTTAATAGTCCCACTGTATAAGAAAGGAGATAGGAATAGGCAGGAAAATTATAGAGGGATTAAGCTAATGAATACAGCGTATAAAGTATACGCGATGGTGGAGGCGGAGAGGCTGCGGAAGGATGTCGAGGGGAAAGGAATATTGCCGGAGACGCAGGCGGGCTTTAGGGCGGGTAGGAGTACTATCGACAATATCTATGCTCTGCAGCACGTGGGGGATGGAAAATTAGCGAAGAAGGGTTTCACTAGTCTACGCGTTTTTCGTAGATCTCAAAGGCGCGTTTCCTTCGGTGGATAGGGGAAAGTTGTGGGAGGCGATGGAGGATAGGGGAGTGGAGAGAGGCCTGATCGAGAGGGTAAGGGAGATATATGAAGAGACCAAAGATAAGGTAAGGGGAGGGGAGAGGATTTCAGAGGGATTCTAGATGGATAGAGGGTTAAGGCAAGGATGTCCGCTTAGCCCAATGCCTTTTGCGATTTTAATTGCGGATATGGAAAGTAAGCTGGAGGCCGGGGTGGTAGGAGGAGTCAGGATAGGAGGGGTTAGAATTTGGTCACTGGCGTATGCAGATGACATAGTGTTGCTGGCAAAGAGCGAGGAGGCCTTAAAGGAGATGATGAAGAGGTTGAGAAGGTACCTGGATAAGAGCAGGTTAGAGCTGAATGCAGAAAAGTCTAAGGTTATGGTGTTCAGGAAAGGAGGTGGGAGGGATAAGGGAGGGGAGTGGAAGTGGAAGGAAGAGGCGGTGCAGGCGGTGAAAGAGTTTGTGTACCTGGGCTTCGTGTTTCGAAGGAATGGGGGAGTGGATGGTCACATAAAAGAGAGAGTGAGGAGAGCAAACGTGGTGGTGATGAGGCAGGTCTGTGGGTTGGGAAAGAAGTTATTCGCAGATGATTTTGAAA
>CAKNWW010310313.1:0-12911 GCA_932074435.1 Andricus kollari | reverse complement strand
GTCGAGAATTAAACGTTTACTCGCGCGCGCCTCACTCTCGAATAGGGTGGGGGTACAGGGGAAAAAAATTCCGCTCGCACCTTTGGAGTCGGGACGCTCTTATCTGTAGAGTGCTCGTATCTTTGGAGTTCATATGTACGTCACTGTAAGTCAAAATGTGAAATTCGAAATTTGTTATCACCATGCTGAATTTTTTTCTGTAAAAAAGCAATAAGTTTAAATTAATTATTCAAAACAGTCTTCTAAAAATCTACATGAATAAATTCAAATTGATTATTAATTAGAATAAATTAAGTTGTTCAAGTTTAAGAGCACACGAAATATTTAAACACATACTTTCTAAAAATTATATAAAAAATTATTTATTCTTGGTTTTAAAAAGAGAATTTGATTTTAATATTTGTATAAATATGCAATTATCACCGAGTACGAGCGACTACGAGTGATCGCATGTCGACCTGAACGTAGTCACAATCCCTTTGTAATCTCATTTTGAAGACTTTCATGTCGTCCTCGTACTCCAGCCATCATCTCCTCTTTTCCACTGAACATAATTGAAACTATTTGAAAAATTATTGTCAACTACAGAAAATGTTTAACAGTGGATATATTTAATTGTTTATAACACACATATTAAATAAATATTTCAAATGAGCGTTTTTACGTAGACATTTTCTTTTTTAAATTATATTCGAGCCTACAAGTGTGGTGAGCCCACACTTGTAGTTATTTACTACAAGAAACTTATCCACCTAAAAAACACTACCCGAATCGGGTAGTGTCACGCTTACCCCTAGAGGCTCGCCGAAAGGGAAATAGCTTAATGATATACAAGTTAACTGATCACAAATTGCTTTACCACATCTGCGTATCGAAATTGTTCAATTCTTTAATAGTGGTTACTAACTTGTGGGTGGATGCTTTGTAAGTTTTTCGAAATATCTGTAAATATTTTCTGCATAACGACCTTTGCATCTGTAAAATGAAAAACTTCTGCCTTGCGTGATTAAATTAATATTAGGTTGCTTGGCTTATAAATATTTGATTTTTGCATCAACTGTAGAGTCTTTTTATTTATTCATTATTGAGTCCAGAAAGATGATAAATTAGTTTTTAATTTTCTCAAAAACTGGACATCTATTAATTCTTGTCTCTATAATATATCATTTATAGAAGCACTCAATAATGTCTTTAGAATATTTAATCGAATAATTTGGTTCTTAAGTATATAGAGTTTTTATATCTAGTTACATAAATATGAATTTTTAAACAACAGCAACATAATTATTTCATAAAGTTTCAAAGGCAGATTTCAAAATGTACAGTACTGTTGGAAATTGTGCGCACGTCTCTTGTGAGCGCTATTAAAAATCACTGCTGACTTCGAACCACGATATTTCGGTGAAAAAAAGAGATAGGGCATTTTTTTTTAAACAGTTGAAAATCTTATGAAATTCCACGTCCCGTTGTACCCAATAAATATATTTTTGACCTTCTAGAAATAATACAGCACGTGAGAAGTTTGAAAACAAAATTCAAGATTTTCTCAAATTTTCTACCTCAACTTCAACTACTATACAATTGAGCTCAAATAAGATTGAACATTTTTAATCATATCTCGGGTACCCATTAAGATTCTTTAAGTTTTCTTGTCTTAAATTAAAGACTTAATTGATTAATTAAAGAATTAATTCAAGCATCTCGACCCTTTTAATGTTAACGACCACTTTGCAATAATTTTATAATTTTAAGACCATATGACGTTTTAGTTAATAATTACGACCCTTTGCAATACCCTTTATTATGGACCACTGGAATTTGCATATCACGACCGTCTAAGTTATTATATCGTTTGCATTGTTGGCCCCTCTCGATTGATTTGATTTGCGTTTCCCAACCCTGATACCCTGAACTGCGATATAATTTTCATGTCGACCTAATTGTTCAATTCAATCAGCGATTTCGATTATTGCCCCTTCGCCGGTCCGTATTTTCCTTCTCAGAACGCCTCTAAAAATTTGCGAGAACCCCTTTCAGTGCCGATCTTAGAGAACCCCTTTGGTGTTTGTTTTAGTAAGCCCCAACTCATGATTATTTCTGAAAACCCCATTCGGCGTGCCAAGAACCTTTTTTACCGATTCTAAGAACCCCATTGTGCTAAGTTTCGAGAACCCTATTTACAGTTTGTTTCACAAACCCTTATGGTGCCTATTTTCAAGGACCCTTTTTATATTCGCTTTGGAACACCTTTAGAATCCATTTTCAGAACCCCTTTTGCGTTATTTTCTTTGACCCCTTTAGTATAATTCCTTTTATGAGCATTCCCCTCTATATTTTCGAGAACTTTTAATATTTATTTTTGCGTACCCCTATATCTCTCTGCCAGAAAAAGAACCCCTTTAATTGTTTTGACAAATGAGAACCCTCTATCCCGTTGCGTTATTATGTACCGATTTATAATTTTTATGCGTTGTATTATTTCAATACATCTATTTATATTGTATGTTTCATAATGTTTGCTATTATTATGTTTAACTAGTAACCCTGATTGCGAACCCCCTTTTAGCTGAATCCCCTGACTGTTATAAGTTACCTTATTCAGTAACTCGCTACGATGGCAGAAACTGAACGCTTAACCCGTAAACTGGGTCATTCATGTCCGAGCGAAAACTAAGTGACTGAGTTACTCTGTTGTTTATTTACAAACATTGTTTAAATAATTTATTTTTATCTGAAAGTCTTTTGCATGTTTGGTGAGTAGAAACTTGAGTTGTGGTCTATGAATTTTTTCAGATTTTTCCTATCAGTGCAAATTATTGAAAAATGCGCTGGAAGTGAACGCACCAGGTTAAGGGCATGTGATACTTTAATCGGGTTCAGTTCCCCCGTGTTTTTGTCTACAAAACTTAAAATTTTTAAAAACTGAATTCGGAGATGCTATAAAATAGAATAACGGACGTCCCCGAACTCTTTTTTTAAGGGATAATAGCAACAAAATATATTCTGCTAAATAAAATTTTTCTGTATATGCACTATTTGGAGGTTATAGGATCGGTTGTCAAGTTTCTGTCATTCCGGTAATGTCGGTATCTGTTGTACCGAGTGGCATAGAGGGCCTCCTAACGAGCGTAAATTAAATTATTTATGAAATATATTTTTTGGATTGCCTACAAACAAGCTTAGTTCCGGGACATTAGTTACTATGTTTTATTACTTGTCCTAAGTTTTCGACCAAAAATATTGTGTAGTTTGGAAGTAAACCTTCGGGGAGAATTGTACCACACATAACCTCAAAATACACACATATTAATCAAATTTAGCAAAATGAAATTTTTTAAAATTATTTCACAACAGAAGAGTTTGGGGACGTCCGCTAGCATGTTCGCTATCATTCCCCAAATTTTTAAGGCAAAATCTTTATTATTGTAGGAAAAAAGCCGAGGGAACCTAACACTGCTAAAATCGATAATTTTTTAAGTATTACATGCCCTTAAAGGTGCCAAACAAATGTTTACCGGTTAAGTGTTAATTGTGCGCATGCGCAAATTCTCCTGCACCGAGCGGTAAGACTGGATGTGTGCTCCATCCACTTAGGTAGTGTTCTGGTTTCTCACCAAGTGCACTCGTCGAGTGAACCTGGAAAAGAGGCGTGGTTTACGAAAGTTAACTACGAGGTGTCATTTTATTTGAATGGGTGCGTGTGAAAGGCTTTGGCGCGAATGTAAAGATTGTCAGTTTATGTTCACGTATAAAAACATATAATGGCAAGGCAAGGAAAGAAAATATTGTTGCAAACGATGATGTTTACAATAATCGTAGAAAGTGATGATGAAGATAGTGATTATGAGGTGGAAAGTGGAATTGTGACGGAAAATTTCAATAAAGGTTCAAGGTCCAAGGGAAATGCCAGTTAGAATAATAGGATTTGCTATTATGGGATTATGGTCTCCTCCCAAAAGAGCGAGGTGTTCCCCGGGCGTGAATTCCATATCCATATTCTTTTTTACACTTTTCACAACTCATTTTTCTTTTTACCGCGGGTTCTATACAAGTTTCATTTCAAATATGCCCAATTTTCCTACTTTCCGCTAATTCCCCCCGCCAATTAAAGTGTTTACTCGCATCCACCTTTTTTCGACGGGTGAAATAATCACGCATAGAGTGACCCCCACCGTTCACTCTGGTGATTTCTGAACGGTTCACCTGGATGAAGCCGCCCACTCACCTAGGGCCGCTGAACGGCTCTGAGTGCACCCGGGTGCACTCGGTGAGAAACCGGAACGAACCCTTACAAGTTAATACGATATATACTTATGGATGTGGGAAATTTAAATTCATAAAGTCTAAGTGCGGAAAATGCAAATAATATGACATATGCGTGCGGCACTTGCTGGTAAAGTAGACACCTAATATGCCGACTAAACATAAATCCATGTCAGGGATCTGTATTACCAACTGCTGATGAATCTGAATTGCCGATGGAAGGTGGTGACTGGTGGTGATGCTAACTGTCGTGAGACCGCCTTGGAACATATATTAACTGAGTTTAAGAAGCAGGATGTCAAGCGGAAGCCAGAGGATATAAATGAGGAGAAGCTGGATGAAGTGGAGATAAATGAGGAGAAGAGCAATAAAGATGAGGCAGAAGAGGATAAGATAGATGATGAGTAAATGGAAGAAAGGCAGATGTATGCGGAGGTAGAAGAAGAGGTGAAGGATGACGAGATATATGAAGACTTATATGATGATAAATAAATGACTGCTGATAAATATCCATTACCGATGGAAGGTAATACTGACTGACGGTAATACCAAATGTTGCGAGACCGCCTTGGAAATAATATTGACTAAGTTCAAAGTGTCGCAATCTGTTATAGGTCGCCGAAAAGTATTTACTCGTCAAAAATTCAAATTGACCCATGTTCAACCGCGGGAAATATAAAGTGACAAATTCTAGGTGTAGGCAATTCAAGGTATAGTCGTAACATTGAATTCGCATGCGTAGATATCCAAGCAGAGATGTCACTAGGACTAAGTACACATTATTGCCCCTATTTTCCATCCCTGGTTCAACTTTTAAATATTCACGCTAAGTTGTAATTTTCTACTTATCTATGTTCAAAGCGTGCGAAGAGTTCTAAGTGGGAGCGCCACTAAAACCCACTACTTAATCGGTAACGCAGGTCCGTGATATAATGATATGTCGGTCACTCAGCATGGAAAGAAACATTGCTCAGTCGATAATTGACGTCAAACTCTTATTGCTATAAGTAAAATCATAAAAAATATAGCGATATATCCGCTGAGGATCGATCAATCACATAAATCTGCATTACCGGCTAACGGTGATTGGTTTATCAATCCGCAAGGAATCTTTATTACTAACCGATGGTAATTATTTGATATAATTAACTCAACATGGAACAAAACCTTCAACTTAGCATAGAACTTATGAAAAAATTCGTCACTGTAGCATTTTCGCATAGAAGAAGGTTTTTTTATGAGAAGAATTCAACTTAAAAAGAATATAAATACAAGGAAATTCATGATACTCGGTTATTCCTCACATAGGGGAGACCGGGTCTAGTTGGGACAACTACGACTCCAGAATTTTTCGCGTCTTTCTAGTAACTTTTTCAGAATCGTTCATTACTTGCTTTTGAAGTGCATATCCTTGGGTATTGATGTGAATTTTTTGGGCGCATAATATTCATTATATAAATTGTGGCGAGTGTATAACTGAGGTCATGTCCTGTGTCCCAACCTGCCCCGTATACGGGGCAGGTTGGGACAAATGAAACAATGTCAATTTAGAAAATCTGTAGTTGTTTTTAAACAGGAGGAAAGTTGGAACAATCACTTTTAAAGACATTTGACTTATTTTTTTAATTTTCCAGTTGTGTTCAAGTACCAAGAAAGCTTATCGAGTCACTTTATATCATTTTCAGATTTCATCGTTCTAGATTTTCGGTATAGACAGGAAAAATTCCAAGTTTAAGCAAAAGTTTAAGCAATAACATATACCCACAAGCTATGCCTAGCACTACTCTAAATACGTTAAATCGTTCAATCGTCCGAACTTGCCCCGCGATAATCTGTCCCAACCTACCCCGACCGCATTTTTGGTAAACAACATCAAGTATTAAAATTCGCGTTGTCCCAACTAGCCCCGGTCTCCCCTATCATTTATTGAAGAGCATTTCTTCGGTTCGCAGCATTGAAGAAGTCACTCGTATACATCTTAATGTATGTCATTTATTCGAAAGCATTTAAGGAAATTCTAAAAGAATCGAGGGATAGGCAAAAAAATATTCAAGACATATCGAATGCATTGAAGGAAATTATCAAGAATTCAAGAAAATTTGAAAGAATTTCAATGAGAGAATGTTATTATATTTTCGTATTTCAATTCGTTCTTATTGAAAGGATTACGTCCGTGTCCTCCTCAATTCTGTTGGAGTGCTTGATGGATTGCTTGAAGGTTTGTTTGATTTTTTGCTTGGTTGTTTACTTCGCGGTTTGCTAGTCGGTCTAGTTTCCGGTTTACTTGACGTCTTTCTTTCTGTATTGCTCTGCGATCCGCTGCAATTTCATCATCCTCACGAACAAATGAAAAACGACGGTTCACACCCAATCGCTTAAGTTCATTACGTGAGAGACTTACGAATTTGTTAGTCTTTGTGTTAAACACATTACCAAGTTCACCAAACAAATTAGATAGTGGTCTAATGATATCTCTCTGCATCCACCCAATGATGACATGATCCCTTGCTACTAAAGTTGAACATTCATCGAATTCAGTCATATCGTCATCCACGATTTTTCGTAAATTAATTAACTGTGGATTACGCTCATATTTGAATCCCCTGACAGGAGGAAAGTAGAACCCATGGGATTCAGGAAATAATTCAGTTAAACTCTGTGAACTTAATTCTGCAAAAAGAAATAGAGATTGGTTAATTTTAATTTTTATAATGTAATATGGATTACGGTGAACGAATGGTAGAAAACATGCAACATATTTGGCTATCAGAATGTGCATTTGTCTCTCTTACTGACAATAAGCAACCCTTGCACATTTTGATAAAGCTTTAACAGATATTTCAAGTTTTGTACGTTCAAGAAGATAAATTTTAATTCCAATCGTTTTTACATTTTACAGGCTGCACAATCATTGCAAGGTACCTTTAAGCTACGGCTATCCAGGAAAACAACAATGGCCCCCAGTAGAACGAACTATTATCAGGAACTTGTCGCTCCAGTCAATTCAGGACTAGTCGTACTTGACAATTGACTCTACCTCCCGCGAAGCGTTCTACAGGGCATGGACGTGGCCAACTCCATAAGAGCGACAAAAATGGTAGTAAAGCACTCTTAGGGACGACAACCTCTTGCCAACAGGAACAAGCAGTAGGCGAAGAAGAGGAAGCGATATCAAGACCAATCGTAGAAAGCAAGCATTTGTCGAGAGATGATGGTGGTTTCAGGACAAGGAGTAACATTAACATCCAGATTTCTCCTAAGCCCCAAGATCTGGCTGAAATTTATTCAGGTAACGATGCGCCCAGAGCTTTGGCCGACTAAAATCGAAGAGTAATGCCGACGATGGAACAAGCCAAAGCTGCTGATAATCAAGCAGAACATTGTTGACAAAATACGAGTGTTATCTGATGCACGGAGGAAAATACAGAAGAGGGAGGGGTGACTCACGGAGAATCAACAGTTTCTTGCTGACCCATCGCGCCCTATCAGCGATCTTCTTATTTTTGTTAAAAATCTGCCAAAACCCGCGCAGGCCGCGACTTTTTAGAGAGATTTACAAGGTTCGAAACTTATTGAATGAAGACACCGAAAACATCATCCGCTTTAAGAAACCTTGTGACATCCTCGTAAGATCTTAGGAGGAATGTCCACCAATTACTGCTGAAGAGGTGATGAAAGCAGTTAGGGGCTCGAAGAACCTCTCCGCTGCTGGACCGAAGAAAGGCGACATATCCCTTCGCAAAGAAATACACGTGAATAACTGTCTGAAACTTGTTCGGATTGTTCGGACAATTTCACAAGTGTGTAGAGAGATTCACGAAAAACGTAGCTTGAAAAAAGGCGTAGCAGGCTATCGGGAGAACTTGCTGATCAATAATCTCTTTCCAGAGACTGATAATGTGTTTGTTGTTAAGCTTAAAGGTTCATTCACACATACAGTACAAGTCCGATAAGTTTCCGTCCGATAAGTGTACACTCTCCTTAAAACGTCATCACACGCACGGCACGCACACTAATTGGAGTTCTCCCACTACATGTGCTATTTTGCTTATGATTTGCGCATCATACTTACGCATGCTCACACCTAATATCGTGCTACTAGAGGGGGCATCCGATAAGTCCGCAATTCCTGGAATTTTCCGCCCATACAACCCCGAAATGAGAAACTTATCGGACTCCTACTGTAGTGTGATGCATAGAGAGATTGGTGCACCTTTGAAAAACACTACGCATTTCTCTTCGATACCTCTGCGACGTGCCTATTTATCGCGATCATAATGTTCCTCATGCCGTCCTGGTTCTACTCACGCGCTCATTCTTCATGAAATTGCATTTTTGTGGTCCAACTGGATATTTTGCACTGAAATTCAAATAAACTTTTCGGGTATTTTTTTCAAACTTCTTATGAATATGTAATAATTTGACAAACGAAGATCAATCTTTGTTGCACATGATCATGTGAAAATACTGTGAAAGATCGAAATGTTAACGCCCCTGGCTGTCGCCAGGCACCAATTGCAAGAGTGTCGGACCTCGCTCTTGCTGCACATAAAGGTTTTTGAAAATGCTTAAAGGTCTTTCCATCTCTTCTTGGATAAAACGAACGAATGATAAATTATAAATGACAATATATCGCTTCTGAGGTTACGCAGAGCCGATTGAACGTTGTCCCTATATTTTGCATCCAGCATGCAAGTTTAAATTGGGTACTCTCTGTAAAGCAGAGAATCTCCACGATCGACATTGATGCAAACGCCGATAAAAAATATACACCCAAACTATCGATTCCATCAATACTGGTAGAAAAATTCATTTTTGTGTAATCTGTTGAAAATGCAGGTAAATATGTCTATTATCTGTAAGCCTGCATTCAAATTTGCGATCCTTCTTTGCGATAATTTAAAAGCAATCAATATCTCAAGTTATAAGGTTAAGTGCTTGCTTTTATATGAAGAGGACGCTTTACCTAACCTTATTTCGTTTATGAACAGGGAATGATAAAAAGTTACTTTGAAAGCTCCCCTGGCATGAAAGTCCCCTCAAAAATGTTAGCAATTCACACATTTTGGTTTCTGAAGTTTATTGAGTGATTCAAAGCATGTAAAGTACCACAATATATCCTAATTTTACGAGAGGACATTACAGTTGGAATATAAAGGATTATTTTTTTAATTTAAACGATTATATTTATTTATGTATACATATGGGGCATTCCATTTTATATGAGCGCACTGCCCAAAAGAAATGTTTTTCGATGTTCTTCAAACTGTAGTAAATTTTATTATTATACACTACCGTCGGAAATTTTCGGCACGATCAGCGAAAGTACTATTAAAAATCACTGCTGACTTTGAAGCGTGATTACTCGTTCAAAAAATGAGCGAGAAACTTTCTTAAAAACCGTGAGGGTAATCACGTTTCAAAGTCAGCAGTGATTTTTAACACTACTTTCGCTGATCGTACCGACAATTTCCGACGGTAGTGTAGGACACTGTTGTAGCTGTAAACCATAAGCTGTCATATTGTATAGTTACCGATATATGGGGTCTGATATTTAGTACAAATAGGTTTGCAGACCATTTTTCAATACAATTGTATTGCGTAAAACCAAACCTAATTTTGGTAACTAAACGAATTCCATAGGAAATTTGACAAACTTTACGACGGTGGTAACCATTTCTCAAAAATATGTGACCTTTCTATAGGTTTCTGGAATTGAAAATTTAAATTCCGAATATCTCAAAACACTTAACGTCAGATTTGGATGAAATGCATATTAAAAGAAAGTTAAGAATTTATAGCTTATAACCCTGATTTGATATAATTGATATTTTTAAATTATATCTCAGAATATCATGGAATGTTCATTATATACATTCAGAGTTATAAACTAGAAACTCTAAGCTTTCTTCTAATTTGCATTACATCAAAATCTAAGGATACTTGTTTTTAGGTATTCGGAATTCCAATTTTTAATTTCCATTAAATATAAAAAGTACATATATTTTTCAGAAGTGCTTACCACCATCGTAAAGCTTTTTTAAATTACTATCGAATTTGCTAGATAAAAATTCTATTCCGTTTTTTTTTCCTGATGTCGTTTCATTGAAAAATAGTCTGTACACCAAAGTGTATCAACTGCCACCCCACATATATGTCAGTAAGCATGCAATATGGTGACCTACGGTTTTGCACCTAGAATAAGTTATTATAGTACTAAAATTTAATGCGGTTTGAAGAAATTTGCAAAACATTTATTTCCATTATTTAACTTCGAAATACTTAGAATTTGTAAGCCACCTGGAATACATTTAAGTCCCCTGATTCTAAAAACTGAGTAACCTCAATAATAATTGGTCAATGTGAACGCTTCCTGGAGAGATATTTAATCAACATTACTAGTATTCCAATGAACACATCCAAGTACATTAATTATCATTTTACCCATTTCTATTATTCAACAAAACATAAGTGTAAATTTACACTTCAATGGAGAAGAACCCCTGTGCAAGAGCTTGCATATTATCTTGTCTGTTCCGCGCTTATACGTCCCACGCCGTAAAAGTCGCCGAAGACTAATAAATCTCCAGTGTTTTTGTAAACGAATTATCCTGGATCCAGCTCAAATCTTCGCAAATGGAAGAGATCCTCTCCTGGAAATGGTCAGGAATCACGACAGGATTGGCAACGAAGCATTCCTTTACGAATCCGCGGACCAGGTGGCCGAGAGCCTTGGCCTGGATCTTAAGATCAGAAGTGAGGAAAGTGCATTATTTCATCCAGATGTCTAACTTCTAAAAGCTTAAGTAAAGAAAGCAGAAGTTTTATTTTGACCTGCTAGTACGGTGTCATTTCCACCTTAGTATGCTGTAGCCGCATTTCACGTCAAGAATTTCCCAGTGATAGATGCAGAGCGTGTCATGAACATGCTGAGCACCTAGAACATATACTATCCGGGTATTTCACTTTCGCGGGAAAGACTCATATGCAGAGACAGAATGCGGCCCTAAGAGTGATTTACTATCATATTTGTCGCTCTTAAGGTCCCTATTGCACACTTTAGGCCTGACATCGTTCTCTTCGACTTCGAGAAACGAACTATGTTCGTGATCGAATTCTCGGCTCCAGCCAACCACAGTATCACGGTCAAGAAGAAGGAAAAGGGAGAGTGATATTGAGGCCTTATAAGGGAGCAGCGACGACTGTGAGCACAGTATTCGGATAACATGACTGTCCTTCTAATCGGTGCCCTCGTAACCTCGACAACATTCCCGCGTAACAAAAAACTACAGAGGCACTTGCGAGATGGATTCAGAGAACAGTCATTCTTATGTGCTCCATGTTCTTGAGGCATAAGAATGTTTCGCCGGTCGGTCATTGTAATTCCATCGAAACCTGTGGCCACCTATATCACGTTCGTGAGGCATAGTCATTCATTTACACATAGACAGAGCAAGCGGCCGCCTAGATGCGGCATCATTTTTGAGGTGGCAAAATATTTGGCCATTTTTTGAACTTCAGAGCGTAAATACAAGTTAATTATATTCTTCTTAAAACAGATATTTTTTCTACAAGTAAGTTTGAGGACATAATTACATCTGGCTGATTTTAACAGTTTTTGAATAGTACCTATTAATATCGTTATTCGTTGTAAAACTCCTTCCTCTCAAAATTGTATAATGAGCTTTTATCTGGAACTTTACTAATAGCCTAGGGTTACACATTTTTATATTGGAATGTGGTCTATGTTTATAAATGAGAAAAAAGAATGTTTTTATGGTGATTCATAACCTCCTCGCAATGCATAATTTTGTTCAAGTCCTTCCGCTTAAAATTGTAGAATTAGCATTTTTTTAGAGCTTTACTAGTTATCCTGGGCTAAGAATAATCATGTAGGAATATGGTCGTTGTCTTTAATTGAAAAAGCAAAACAATTTTCACTAAGCTACAACGTAACCTCTTTGCTTTAAAAATTGAAATAGTAGTTTATCTGGCAGGCACGTAAAACTGGGTTTTTAGTTGAAGAGGATGTTATTAGGTAGAGCAGACGGTGAGCCGCAGGTGCACCGAAAGCGCAGTCGTAAGCAAGCCAACGGCGGAGTCGCAGGCGAGCCGAAGGCAATGCATCGACTGAGCTTCAGGCGGAGCAAAAGGCTTCTTCTGCAAATATCATTCGAGGATACCAGAAATTTAAGAAAATTTTGGCTAATTTTATAATTTCCCGTAGATATTGGTGATTTTTGTCCTTTATCGAAATGGTGCGAGAACGTCCTATGAAGTGAATATTTTTTCATAATGATGATATCACAGTCCGAAAATTCTTCAGTTTTAATTAATTTTCTCCATTTGTCAAATTTCTCGGAAGTCAGCACGTGTTTATCTTTGGATTTTTCGGTTAGTGCAGGTAGATTTAAAATTATAGCTTTTCGAGACGTAATTGCATATAATTGAAGATTTTATGAATTCTATTGTTTTGGATGCAAACATACGATAGACGTGGCAGTCAGCTGTTTGTGTTGTGATTGGTAATCTCGTATGGCACGAGATTTTCGAAGTGGTTCGGTGCTAGGTAGAGTTTTGTATATATACATACATACATATATACATACATACATATATATACATATATATATATATATATATATATA
>CAKNWW010310281.1:0-17696 GCA_932074435.1 Andricus kollari | reverse complement strand
GCAACTTTTTTTCTTTGAAAATTCGAACCATTAATTATAAATTCATTTATGTTATTAATAAGTTTATTTTTCTAAACCATTCAACTTTTTAACTTCAAAACTCGACTATTGTATTAAAAATTCGTCTTTTGACTGAAAATTCATCTTTTTTGCTTGAAAATTGAACAGCTTTGTTTGAAAGTGCAATATATTTCGACTTGAAATCTCAGGAATGTAAAGCATTTCATATTAAATTCAATATCTATACATTAATTTTATGTAAAAGAATTTCTTTTGTAATCTTTAATTACCAAAAACTATTTTTATTCGTATGGTCGAGAAAAACCAAAACCCCGGGAATTTTGTCCTGTAATAAAGGTGGCGATATTTATTTTGTACAATTAAAGTTTTTGAAATTAATACTTTTATCATTTTGAATGTTTCATTCTGAGATAAAGATTTTTTTGAAGCTCTTAGAATTAAACCTATTGAGCTTAGAAGGTTTCCATTATATACATTTTTCATTATTAAACGATCGAAATAAAAGTTTTGGAATTAACATTTTTTTTAAACTTGAATTCGGAAAATTGAAAATTCAGAATATTTCAATTTTGGCTGCTTTAATTTGCAGCTTAGTTTTTGTTACTTCAAATAAAAACATTTAACTTTAACTGTTTAAAATTTTTCAATTTCAATGAATTTGAAAATTCGAAAAATTTAAGGAAAGTGTTTAAAAGCCGAGAATTTGTTGTCAGATTAGAATGGCCATCCTGCATTAACAAATTATCGCAAAAACTTAATTGATTCTCTGGATAGTGTAAAGGCATATAAAACTCACATGGACGTTACGGTTGGCCCCTGTTGTCTTTAAATTCGATTTTGAAATATATGGCTATGAAATTTCCCACAAAGCCATATGTTTCAAAAATTTAATTTTCAGAATCGAGTTTAAAGAGAACAGGGGCTAACCGGAATGGCCATGTGAATTTTATATTCCCTTACACCATCCAGCGGCTCAATTTCTGGATTAAAATGATTAAATACCCAAATTTTGTTCAGCCTGAGAAATAAGTTTGAACTTTAAAACAATTTTTGTTCAGATCGAGAGAGAGGAGATAACAAAGAAAGAGGAGATCGCGATAGGGAACGAGACAGGAGACACAGATCTCGAAGCAGAGAACGCAGAAAACGATCTCGCTCACGTTCCAAAGAGCGCAGGGAACGAAAAAGAAGCACTTCACCCAAAAAGAATCGCAGTTCCAGGAGAAGAAAACCGTCCCTTTATTGGGATGTACCACCTCCAGGGTTTGAACACATCACTCCTTTACAGGTAAATCCAAAAACAACTCTTTATTCTAAATTAGTATTTGAAAAATTTGATATCACAAAGATTTCAAAGATTTCACGAAGGCTTGTACACTAGATTTCAAGAGTGATCAACCCCTCGGAATGTATCTAATGAAAATGTTTTGATTTCAGTACAAAGCGATGCAGGCAGCTGGTCAAATTCCTGCGAATATTGTAGCGGATACACCACAAGCGGCTGTACCAGTTGTTGGAAGTACAATAACACGTCAAGCAAGGCGACTTTATGTTGGAAACATTCCTTTTGGTGTCACGGAAGAAGAAATGATGGAATTCTTCAATCAACAGATGCACCTTTCTGGATTGGCGCAAGCTGCCGGAAACCCCGTTCTTGCCTGTCAGATAAATCTCGACAAGAACTTTGCCTTCTTAGAAGTACGTATTGTACTTGTCAATTGAATCTGAGAGGGTTGCCTTTGGACAGGTTGAATTTTGCAACGTTGTTTTAAACTATAATGAAACTTGAAGTTTTCTCGAAGTGTAAAGCATTGAAGTTGCAAAAGAAACTGCGATTCGAAAATTTTCAATTAATTGATCTAGTACTTCAATTACAAAAATTTCAATTAGCTTATCTTCTGTTTTAGTTTCGTTCCATAGACGAAACGACGCAAGCCATGGCGTTCGATGGAATCAACTTCAAAGGCCAGAGTTTAAAAATAAGAAGGCCCCACGATTATCAACCAATGCCTGGAATGACCGATAACCCGAGTATGAACGTTCCAGGTACGGTTCCCGGTATGTCTAACATACGTTGTCTATTTTAGTCTTAGTTTTCATAATTTTCAAGAACTAATTTTTCCTCTTTTTCAGATTCACCCCACAAAATCTTCATTGGTGGGTTGCCAAACTACTTGAATGAAGAACAGGTATGTACGCTATACCGTTTCGCCAAAAAGATTACAAGGCACATCTTTGAACGCAACTCACCTTCATTGACGCACTTTTATTTACTTCAGCGTTTCACTCTGAAGTAGCTTAAGAGAAAGAGGCGTCAATGACTGGAGAAAAGCGTTTCACGATAATTTTGAAACTACAATGCTGCAGGTCGTCCGATGGACACATCTCTTTGGCATTGTCAGTTGATCGCAAACATTAAATCTTGATATAGGTACTACCATAAAACCTACCGCAGCTGAAATTGGTTAATATTGAGATCTTATGTCAAAGTTTAAACTATTATTTGCATTCTGAATATTTTTATACAATTAAATTCGTTAATTTTCTAATGGCGAGGTCTTAAAGATATTAATAATTCTCTAGAGAGTCGAGTCTTAAGGGGGGAATAATTGAATCCGTTGCGGTAAGTTTTACTTTATTTAGCAATTTACCGGAGACTTCGTCCATCAAGATGCTCGATGTCCTGTGAGGTATGTATGTCTATCCATCGGATTCCAGCGTCGCTTAGGTTCAGAGCTTAGGTCGAATCACTTTATTCAAAAGTCGCTATAAATTTTGAAAAAGTCCCGTTATGATTCCTCTATTAAGAAACCTTTTTTCGGCTTTCTGGACTCTGGAAACTTGCATCGTCTCGAAGAACTTAGTGATTTTTTCACAGCTCCAACACTAGGCACTCATCTGATCCATCGAGTTAAAAGAAATTGATAGAATTCTAATCATTTTTTTCTTTAGCTTAGGGAAATCTTTCTTCCTAAACAGGTATTAAGTAGGTTTTGGTTAGAATTGCGTTTTGAGACGTTGAAAGTTTCTGAAGGCCCAGGGTTGCTACAAGATTTAGTAGTCCTGGAAAAATCATAGTGATATTAGAGAGAATTATTTAAAATTCAATCATTATCGAAACGCCTTTTACATTCCCTGGTGGAAATAATTTATTTGAATTTGTATGGACTCGGAATGACATATATTTTAAGGGATTCATTTATCGCAGGAAGCATAAAAAAATTTCCTAATTATTAGTAAAAAATTTCATCCTTTGTAGTTCACTATGCCGAACTATTAAAAAAAAAAATTCCACGATCTGTAAAAACAACGTTTCCGCTGCAGTTTGTCGTAAGAGCTTTTTCTACCAGGGTTTGCATTGATTAATAATTGTACAAGAAATTGTAGGTAAATTAGTTTGCGACCAAATGAATGTGTTAAAATTGAATAGAATTAACTGGATTTTTAAAAAAGTTGACCCGGAAAAGTAATGTAATTTTGAAAAGGGACTTCTGTAGCAACCCTGAGGTTCTAAAAAGCCCGAGGAAAAGGTTTCCTTGGAAGAAAGCAGATCCTGAGTTCGTGGAAAAGGAAAATATCTAGATAGGAAAAAAGTTAGAGACGTTGCAGGGTTCGTGAGTTGCCGTCGCAACGAAGATCGTTTTTCTTTTACAGTCTTTCTAGGCTCATCGTGGACCCGGCCGAGGGCGAACGAAGCCTTTTTTTTTCACAAAATTTAGGAAATTTAGCAAGGAAACCAAAGTCCGGATCCAAGGGGGAAAGGGGGGTTGTTTCAGCCACACTACTTCTGAATGATGTTGATCACTAAGAAATGAAGGGTTTTATAGCAGGGTGTCGATTAAATAAGGAAACGGGGAATTTTATTACTCAGGAAAATTTTTAAATTTTGTATAGTGATGCATCTAGAATTTATCTTCGAAAATTAAGAATTAAGTTCAGCCAATTGTGGAAAGAGTTCAACGAAGCATAATTTTTTGTGGTTTTCTTTTTATAAAAAAAACATTTTGTTCCTAGCTCCAGCCTTGAACTAAATGGATAAATTTAATCATGATCAATTAATTTTTTGTGGATGGGGTGAATTGTTCTTTCCCTTTGTCACCAAAATTTCGACAAAAACTTTAGAATCGCCTCAAGCTTTTTCGCTTTCAGGAAACTAAACGAATTATTTTTAAATGACTAGGAAAGTTAAAAACTTAAATTTAAAATAATTCGAAATCGTCCGCGGAATCGACACCCTGATTAGTGATCACACCTTTGAGGAAGATGGTGATTTCTAGGTCTTCAAGAGATACGAAGCAACGTTTTGTTTTTGGGTTTTTATTCGGGTGGGATTTCAGGGACAAGAGAATCTTCTGTGCATCTGCTCTCAGCCCCGGTTTACTTTTTTCAGGAATATCCTTTTTTTCCCTTGCAGCTGTTATTTTTTTCCAGGCTTTTCAGGCTCTACGAGTCTTCGACCTTGAGATTAATAAAGTTTTCAGGTCACGCGAATGAATCACGACGTATTCTGCTCTGAACGAATGGGCGGTGACGCTCCTTTCGAACGAACCGATAAGAGCGAGAAAATCAAATCAACAATTGTCTTGAACGTCGCAGAGACGAAAGAAACGTAAACGCCGACCTTTTAAAATGAAAAATTATCAAACCGGGTGGCCACCTGACCGGAAAAAAGCGACAAGTGGCAGCTAATTTATTTTTTGACTGTTTTTTTGAAAATTTCAATTTAGAACAATTTCAAGTTTACATAGTTCAATCATTCAGTTCTTAATAATTATCTAATGTTAACTTTGTTTACCGAATAATAATAAGAAATTAATTTTGATTAATCAAGCAATTTTGTTTGTTTATAAAATTTGCATGTAAAAAAAAAATATTTTTGGCTGATAGTATTCACTATGAACATTGATATTTTTGAAAGAAGAATTAAAATGCTTCTCATTTGGAAATTATCTCGTTTTGAGGGCCTTGAATTTCAATTTTTTTCAGTTTCGAAGGCCGCTGTTTTAAAAATCTACAATTTAAAAAGTTTTATCTCAAAATAGTGTCTTAATTTAAAGAAAATATGAGTGGTCACCCTGCAAATGATGAAATTATTGTTATTATTTTTGAAAAGAACAGAAAGGAATTTGAAGTCAGTCGAGTGGTTTAAAATTAAAGTAAATTGTGGACTGATATCAGTGCCCTTTCTCCCCATTTCTTAGCTTAGGGTCGCGCCGATCAAAAGCATTCGCTTACCACTACTTCTACCACTACTACCACTACTACTACTGAACATGACAAAATACCACACTGCCTGGAGAGAGGCTTGCCATGTCCCTCGAGGCAAGTACCTATCTCATTTTCACTTCCTCATTTTGGGACTATGACTTTTGCAGCCCTTTATCCGGATCGTCGATTCTCTAGGTGCGTCCTAATTTTTTAAATCTATATTGTCGCGTGCAATAAGAGTACGTTGTACGGCTCGCGATTTCAAAAGTACGCTCTTTTTGCTATCTAAGGCTGCTTGAATCTTTCCTCTGCAGAGAGGTTTCTACATTTTTTCGACTGGGAAATATTTCGTCATAAACGATGGATGAATTTCTACGGAGTCGTCTCTCACATTTTTCTGCATGGACGAAGTTTCTTATCTTCGAAACTGTCGTTCAAGGGATTTTTTGTAATAAAACAAATTTTCCGTTTCGTTTAAACTTTAGCGCTTTATTTTTTAATGTATGAGTAGACTTTTAAGTTTGGGTGATTCTAAATTCGAAGGCTTTCGAATATAGAAGCTTCCGAAGTTTTGGTATTTGACTCTCAAAATTCCTTTCAATTTGAAGATTCTCACATCCTGATTTTTTGTATTCAAGAAAATACGCACGATGTTTTTAAATTCGAATGTTTTTTGATTTGGACACCTAATTTTTTTTCCAAGTATACTTTCAGATTTGAATATAACACAATTTTTTTTCAACTTCAAAAAATGTAGAATCCTACAGGTCAAAGCATACAGATTTGTACATAATACAACTGAAGATAAACTTTCTTTATTTGATTCTAATTGATTTACTTTTTATTGTGCTGATTTCAGGGATCACAGTCTTTCCAATATACCCCTGCGTTATCCCTCTTTCAAGTTCCCCCCTTTTTTTTCCTATTCTTGAAAAACTGCCCTTTTTCTCTGTAAATGTAAGATATTTAAATACAATATTTTTATTACGCGCGAAATTCTCTGGAATTAGTAAATGTCCTTTTATTTATTATAATTAATTTTTATTATTAAAATTACATGTTTTGTTGCAGCTAATAATATAAAGCAAGCCATATGAATATAATAAAAGGCAGTGGCTTCGTGTACCGAAATTTCTATGCGAATAGCTGGATTTTTTCGATACGGAGCTCTATTTGTACCGAATAAATCCGGCTATTTCTACCGAAATTTCAGTACCCGTAGCCACGACCATAATAAAATTAATCTGTATAATATTAAAGCACTTAAATAAATTATTATTTACAAATATGTAAATAAAGTACAATATAATGAAAAACAATATATCGTAGGCGGTGTCTAATCGTCCTGAAAAATTGGGGAAGTTGGAAAAGGGGATAGATTGGACGTCGAGACATTTCGTGTATCATAACCTAAATATATAAGTTTCAAGCGCTGAAAACTATAATCCATTAAAAATAAAAGCTCTTTAAAGAACTTCAAAGCTAAAATATTTGTTCGCTGAATCTATTCAAAGTAAATATTTTGGAAATGTAAAATATCTTAGGCGTTCATACTAAAACTATTTTTAATTTGAGGTTAAAAGCATTGAAGAGTAGTTTCAAACTTACATTCAAAGCATTGATTACAGTAATGACGAAATTATAAATATTGGAAAGAAATATTTAATTATACTTATAAGATTCACGATTTAATTATTAATGAGGGAATTTGTAAAAGAGAAAATATTCTTGACAATGAGAACTATTTTAAACATATGTATATATAAAAATGGTTTTTCCCTCTGTTTCCTTTTTTGAACTCATTTTGCTCTGTGATTCCTGTGATGAAAAATCTTGATTGAAATCTGTCTTCTTTGGCTTAGTTTGCACTGGAAAATTAAAAGCAATAGATAAGTTTCTAGTATTTTTCTTCTTTTCTTTCGTAACAAATCGCTTTTTTAAATCGGTGCAACGTGCTGTTATTTGCACTCAGGTTTTTCAGATTCTTGGGTGGAAGTGGTACGTAAGTACGGTCCATATTGTTCAATAATCTACAGGTGGACGAATCTCGACTAGAAAGCAGCAACTTAATGGAGTGGTGAAGTGCTTTCGATGAATTTCACACTGGTCTAGTTCGTCACAGAAAGACGAGAAGACCAAGTGCAACTTTATTATTGAAGTACATCTTCTAATAACAACGATTTTTTACACTCAGGCTATGCTGATTTGAATTTATTTAGGGGGTTTTCATATTTGAAATGAAAAGTTGAGTTTTTAGATTATTAGTTTAAATTTTGGGGATGATCAGTACAGCACAGCCTGAATTACATTCTAGCCGATATGCTTGTTTATCACATGTACATTACTTAGTTTCCTTTATGAAAACTGGATATACAGGTGAAGGAGCTGCTGATGAGTTTTGGTCAATTGAGGGCGTTCAACTTAGTGAAGGACTCAGCAACGGGGCTCTCCAAGGGCTACGCGTTCTGCGAGTACGTTGATGTCTCCATGACTGACCAGGCAATCGCTGGACTGAATGGAATGCAGCTGGGAGACAAGAAGCTGATCGTGCAGAGGGCCAGCGTTGGAGCCAAGAATCCGATGATTGGGGCCCAAGCACCGGTGCAAATTCAAGTTCCTGGACTGACAATGGCTGGTACGAGTGGCCCAGCTACAGAGGTAAGCACCACGTCAATTTTCAATCAAAAATATAATCTCTACTTTGCCCTCTTTCGTACCATGAAGCACAAACATACATTTCATTCATAAACAACTGTTCATTATTCCTTGAAGAGTGAGCGATTTTATCCCGCAATGTGGGGCTAAGTTGCTCACTCATAAAAAAAAATTAAAAAAAACGTACCTGGTAGGAATATTTTACAAGATTTATTCTTAACCTCACGTATTAGTAAGTGAGGCATATTACAATACATTTGATAATTTGATAGATTTTCTACTTTTCAAACGTTGTGAATGGTATTTTTTATCTCTTAAATGGAATTATCAAGAGAAACACTAATCACTTTATTTTGTAATAAAATACTATGAGTCGCTTTCCTAAAAAAAAAACGAATTTAGAGAAAGATAAAAAAATGAATTACATATAATTAATTTAGAAAATGATAAAGAATACAAAATAAAATTATAAAGGTTAAAGTTGCGGGTGAGCCGGCTTATCCCACACGCGCCGCTTGGCTCCGTTTTGCGGTACTTTAAGGCGATACTAAAGTTGTTTCGGGACCTCTAGTGGTGATTTTGGACCTACAATATTATTTTGATTTTTGGGTCTTAGCTTGTGTTGTATGTAAAACTAATCCTAATTATCAGTAGTTTATTTTATTTTTTGAAAAATTGTATTCTTTAGGAATCATAAATTTATTAGTTTGAGAAGCGAATTTAAAAAAAATTTGTTCTGAATAAAAACCAACCAGACTTGTAAAGAATGTATTGAGGAAGAAAATTAGCCCTTGTTCATTAGGATGGAATAAGAGTTGCAACTTTTTCCTAAAGCGAAAGTAAGTACACGAAAATGGAAGTTGGTAACTATGGTTAATAAACCATTTTTAACCATAACTATTTTTCTCTTAAGAAGGCCTTATATTATTATATCTTCAAAAATGAGTTACAATAATAGTCACCAATTTTTCTAAGAGTATATTTTTCTCGATTTTATAAATAATTTAAAAAATTACTCAATTTTAAACTTGAGTTTCAGAGATTTGCAATGTCTAAGTGAGAAATTGTTTAATTTAGAGACATCACATTAAGAATTATTTAGTTTTTAAATAATTGAGTTTAACTTCAAAATTTCCATTATTAAGTTTCTTAATTTTTCATCGTTTATTTTCAAATTTAAGGTCATGTGAGCGTAACCTCAAAAAAAATTTCGCATTTTTTTCAAAACCAACTTACCTTCTCACGAAACGCGATATCGAATGGAAAAATTGGAAAATTAAATATGAAGCACTAAGAAACGCGGGTCTGGTCCTAAATTTTTATAATGATGAAAAAAGCAACAACAAATTATTTACAAAATTTTTTTTGTAATTATAAAAACTTATGGCCAGACCCGCGTTGCTTAGTGCTTCATATTTAGTTTCCCAAATTTTCCATTCGATATCATTTTTCATGTGAACGTTAGTTGGTTTCGAAAAAATGTGAAAAAATTTTTATAGGTTACGCTCAGATGGCCTTAAGATACTAAAAATTGAAATATTTAAAATCGAATACAATTTCAAATTGAAATATTCACAATTGTATGGTTTTAAATTAAAGTAAATATTTCAAAATCAAACAATTTGTTCAGTTTCGTATTTTTCAATTTACCAATCAAATAGTTGAATTAAAAAAAAGGTAAAGCAAAATTTGTCAATAAAATAATTAATATTTAAGGATTTGAACTAATAAAGTTCAACTTTATAGGAGTTTAGTATAAAAAACGTTTTAATTTCGCAATTTAAATTAGAATATTGTCCAATTTTAATTTAAGTGTTGAATCCTTACATTTTCAAGGCTTTGCATTTTAATTGTTCAATTTTCAATGTTTCAGATTTTAAATTATTTCATTTTAAAGGTTTATAATTTCAAATTTGTCAATTTTGGACTGTCAAATGAAAGCCAACAAATCCACTCATTTACTTTAAATGTTACTGGATATTACATACATGCTTAAATCGTAATTTTGAACATTTATTAGAATTACCAATTGAAAATTTTGGAATTACTTCAAATTTAAAAATGTTTAGTTTTAAAAGTTGAAATTTTCTATTAATTTTAATTAGGTAACTCTTCATGTTTAAAGCTTTTAACCATAAATTTAATATTCCTTTAGTTTTTAATTGTTTATTTTTGAACTAAAAAATGGTAAAACACAGTTTTTAATGCTTGGACAATATGAAATTAAATAGGTTTAAAAATGAAATCCTTTATAATATTAGGCTTAGAATGAAGATTGTCAAACTCTTAAGGCTTTGAATTCTAATTTATTTAATTTTGAAGGCTACTGCTTTGAAATTTAACCATTCTGAATGTTTTATTTTGAATTAGTACAGTGTACATGAATGCGATTTAGTTTTGAATACTTCAAATAATCCCTTTTTCACCTTTAAAGATTAGTTTTTTTATTTCAATGACCCAGGGACAAATGATATCGCGGGAATTATTTTCTTATATTTTAGACCGTTTTACCATCCTGAGCTAGTAAAATTATTTTTGCATAATACTTATTTAAATCTACTTTTTTCTCTTTCTAGGTGCTATGTTTACTAAACATGGTGACGCCGGAAGAATTGATGGAGGAGGAGGAATACGAGGACATCCTAGAAGACATCAAGGAAGAATGCAACAAATACGGAGTCGTACGATCGGTTGAAATTCCGAGACCAATTGAAGGTGTCGACGTTCCTGGATGTGGAAAGGTTTGTATTTTCCTGTGCTATAATTATTCTTAATTTGATTAATATAAGCAATGTCTGATTACTATTTTATTAACTTTTTCCCCTATATTGAAGGTTACCTTATTTTTCTTGCCTCTTTTTTTATTTTTGTTTTTAATGTCAATAGAGACATTTAAGAATGTGTTGTACAAATTTGATCTTTAGATTGTTATATTTTTATTTCCCGAGAATTTCGTAATTACATTTAAATGTTGGACGTTGAAAAGGAATTAAAATTTGTATTGATTCTGAATTTAGTTTCTTAAAATTTTCTTTTTTCTCTAGGTCTTTGTGGAGTTCAATAGTGTAATTGATTGCCAGAAAGCGCAGCAGACGTTAACGGGAAGGAAATTCAATAACCGAGTGGTTGTCACGTCATACTTTGATCCCGATAAGTATCATCGTAGAGAGTTTTAGATTTTAGATCGTCCCTTTCTAATAAACTATAATTAATTCATTAACTAAATATAGTGTACATGAGTGGTTAATTTTATCGCTCTGTCCGGAGCATTGAGACCCGTGAAAAAGGCTTTTCTCACGAAGTCTAACCAATGATGAATTTTGCACGTCGTATGAATTCACACTTCACACGTCAAATTCGAAATCAGAAAATGAAAAATTGTGTACAATATCTGTTTTAGATTTTTGGGATAGGATGCAGGAAACACACTTGCTGCAGCTATTCTTTTTTGTTTCTATCAATTCTAAAACTGTTCAGTTTGATTGTACAGGTGTTCAGTTAGTTTAGATTTGATAGGGCAGTTTAATGAAATGATGCGTCATATTTGTTCATACAAAAAGAATTGAGTGTATTTTTGGCTTTGTACAATTCAAATACTTTATATAATTTATAATGACGATAGTAATAATAATAATGACATTTCGTGTGAAAATTTGTGTTTTTATTTTAATATAGGTTAGAAATTAAGTTAATTAAACTTCATCTTGCATAGCTGGATGATAAGAGTGTGGTTCGGCGTTGTCGGAATCGTCGATTATGAACTTTTTAAGAAGGACATATAAGCCCCCGCCGAGTACCAGCATTGATATTCCAGAAACCAGGACTATGGACCAGGCTGGTATTGCAGTTCCTCCTAAAAATAATTTTATTTCGTAAACAAAATAAGTAAATTCGGTAAAGAATATAAATTTTCAATCGGATTTTTTTTTAAAAGAACCGAAAAAGATTATCAGGGTGTCTACCTGATCAGAAAACGCGGAAAAGGCCGGACATTTTGTTCACCAGGATTTTTCATTCGAATTGCACTAAAATGCATATAAAAAGGGCTTTGCTATTTTATTATTGTCAGTAAAGACGATGATATAAGTGATGCTGTTTGCAATTTATGCAATTTATCATTTTCCGAGAAAAATGATCATTTCGAGTTGAAACAGTTAGGACATGGAAATATAAAAAAAGTATAATTATCAGACCGGGAAAATAAATAAAATGGACCGAAATTTATAATCATGCGTCTTGTAGACACTCTGATTATATATAAAAGTTTATTAATACTGCCAAAACGGTACAAAGGAAATTGCACAATTGTAGCTCAAATAGTTAAGAAAACTTACATATTTTTAAAACCTGATTTCCACCGCCTCAATAATTTACCAATAGGATTACTAGCATTACTAGTAATCTAGTAATGCTTTTATAAAGTATCAATACAGGAAGCATTCTTGTTGGTCAAGTATTGAGGTTATTCGATTTTTGGAAACCACAGGGGGTTTCCACGCAAAATTTTACACTTTGACGGAGAATGACCCTTCTAAGATAATTCAAACCATCTTTATTGAGTTTTATGAGGTTTCTCATTGTTTCGAAATCCGCAGAAAAAATATTATTTATTTGAAAGTTTACAAATACAAAAATTAAGAAACACCAAACACATCAATTTTTCAGTACAATTTTCAGATTTCTAATAGTTAACTGATTTGAAATTTAGAAATAGGCATGTACATGAAAAAGATTTTTATTGATCTAACAGTAGGGCGAGTCGAAAAGATCTGTAATGTAGTTTTGAATGCCGGATTCTAAAATTGATCAGATTGGAAGGTATCACTTTTATAGATTTATTTAAAAAAAAATGTAATGTCTCAAATTTAACTTAATTTATAATTATTTTAATAATGTATAGTTATACATATAATTTTATTGATCAGTTCGAAAATCGCATATATCCAAAGTTTAATCTGAACAATTTGTTTTTCTTTTTTCCAATCTCAACCGTTAATATTTAGAGTTGAAATCTACTTTAAAAAATACATGATCCTAATTATAAAAAAAGTTTAAATAATTATGAATTCAACTATACTTACTGTAATAACGCCTCGTTATAGTTTTTCGTCCTCGTAAAATTTTTCGGCGTCCTTCAGCCTCTTCCATGAAGAAGCCTAGGATCACTATAAATAACGAAAATATTGAATATTAATTTTTTAAACACAATATGCATGTTTTGACTAAAATTGTACTTGAATCTTAACTTTATTCATTTATCATTAATATCATCAATACTTGTTAAAATGTTTTGAATTTTTTTTAAAGTAGGTTAACACAGAATTCGTTTTGATCGTAAAACGTAAAACCTATTTTTTCTCGGAACAAATCAATCGTTTTGGTTTATTAAAAAATTTCTGTTAAGAATAATCCAAAAATAGATACAGTAATCAATAATTCCATAACGTAAAAATTCAAACGTTTTTAGGAAGATATTTAACATATGCAAGTATTAGTAATCTGTTATCTTCCTGGACAAACAATTAATGATTTTAAATTAATTAATTACTTACGAAGACCAATCGCCAGGTAATACAAAACGCTTTTCGTCCGCATTTTTCTCACTTGACACTTGACAATAAAATCCAAAAAACACCTTACTTTGCCGTAAAAACTGGGCGTCTGTCCCTTTGAAATGCGCCGTGATTCAACACTGATAAAAGATGTTGATAACAGGTACTATGCTTCTCTTATCTTCCCTGACACATAGAGATAAAGATAAACCGGCGCGGTGATGAAGAAACACCTTGAGCTTTAAAAAAGTGAAATTTCCTGCAATAGAGATACAAATGTTTGTGGAACTTTACAAAAAAGTTTGTTATTCAATTAATACTTTAAAAAACAAGAGGTTGAAAATTTAGACGATTCCATTACACTCATAAATAAGAATGTAAAAATTTGCTTCCAAACTAAAATACTTTTCTTTTTATATTTTTCATTAAAAACAGTTATTAAAATATATTTAATATAAATGTATTGAAACGAAAAATTTAAGTTTTGCATTTTGTGGAATTTGAAGATTGGAAGCATATCGAATCTTATAGCAGAGTCAAATAAGGTTTATACCTTGAAATCCGGCCTCAATTCATGGATTTTTATGAAAACTTTTGCATTGTGTGGCTAAGAGTAGGTACTAAAAAGTTTTTAAAAATCAGACCTTGTCGATGTTTTTAAAAATCAAAATTTTTTTTTAAAGATTTCAGAAAAATAGATTAGAAAGTTAAATAACTTGAATAAATCAAGTCTTGGAAACACAAAAACATAGTATACTGTGTACATGAATTTTTGGGTTGCTGTTAATGAATTTAAGGTCAAAACCTTTAAAATGGCAGACCAAAAGTTTTCATTTTTTATAGAATTGTTTCCAGAAAAAAGTGTTAATCTTTGTTATATATAATTTAAAAAATAGGTTAAACAAACACTGCAGGGTTCCACTGCCAAGTGGTCTGGAATATGAATTTACTGTTCATAATAGCCCACAGGTCGTATTTTTTACCCGATTTTGAAGTTTTGTTTTTAGAAATGCTCAGCATTAAATTTTTAAGAGAATTGTGGTTTGCGATTTTTTAATTATTGTCACAGAGCAACAATATATAAACAAATAAAGTGATAAAATTAGCCATTTCAGCTTTGTGAATTTTTATCTTAAGAAAAAATACAGAACGAAACTCACTATCAGCAGGAATGATTGCATCTGCACTTATAGAACAGAAATAATTCTAACAATACTTAACTTGATTATTATAAACAAATTCTTACTAGTGTTTTTTCCTCACAGAAAAAATTGTTTGTTTCACGCTAGTTGCTAATACTTTTTTATAACTCATAATTTATAACGAAAAATTAGCATAAGTTAACATTTACTGTTTTTATAAATGAATTCTTAACAAATGAGTTTTTCTCAGAACTAAATTGATTTTTCTGACCACAAGTGATTCAACATTGTCTCCAAAGGCAATAATTTACATACTTCGAGCTTTATAAAAAATGAAAAATATAGATTGTTAATAACTATTTAAACAAATGTCCCAAATGGCCGTCCCAATCTGCCGTTTGATCGTATAGAAAAAGGCTATTTCTTGTTACGAGACTGGCCTAGAATTTATTAATATTGGTGATAATTAATAAATATAAATCAAGTTAGTAAACAATAATTTTTATAAAGTTTAATTAAAACGTATCTATATGCTTTATGACAAAAAACTCTTGCCGAAAACATTCTATTCCTTATTAAATTTTAGGAGAATCCTCATTATTAAATTCAAGCAAGATATTACGCATAACGATAATATTTACGACTTTTATAAGCAGTTATTAAGAACCATTTTGAAAAATATTTCATATGATGAAAAATGCTAAAACAAGAATTCGAAATTAATTTCAAGAGAAGATGGGCTTAATAATTGATCAACCCAGTCAAGGATCCGGCAACTTTTATTGTGGTGATACAGGGTGCCCAGCGATCTTCAAAACCTGTAATTCTCCTTGCATTTTTTTTTAATCTTGAAAATTTAAAAATATCCTTGCATTTTTCACGAGAACCTTGAATTAATTTCTTTTCTTTTAAAACGGTTATTTTATTGAAATGCGAAAAGTAATTTAAATCTTTTACTCTATTATGAAAGAAGCATCTCGTTTAGAAGAAATCTTGCTATTGAAAAGTTTTTTATTTATCAAGATATAATTTATCTTTCACTCATTACAGAATAAATAAGAGATTTCTAGGCATTTTTTGTGAACTTTGCATATTATTTTATAGATTGCAATGAACAGACTGTAATATTGTGAATAATTCTATAAGTTTTTCATCTCGTCTTTTCACTAATATAGAATATTAAAGCATACATTTTTTGTGATATTCAACTCACAAATTATAAAAATTATTAGTTGAAAATTTCGATGTTAATTCAGTTTCAGAATTAGAATGAGCAATGGCCATATAACGGATTTCTCAAGGGTTTCACCACTAAAGGTTTCAAAGATTTCAAAATATTTCAAAGATTTTACAATATTTAAAAGATTTTGAACATTTTACAAAGATTTCACGGATTTCAAAGATTTAAAAAAGGCGTGTACACCAGATTTCAAAACTTGCAAAAGCTTTAAAAGGATTGAAAAAGCGTATAGTACACCAGATTTCAACGCTTTTAAAACATTTCGAAGATTTGAAACTAAGATTCACTAAGATTTCAAATAATTCAATGATTTCAACGAATAAAAAAGATTTCACAAACAAAGTTTAAAGAAAAATTTCACAGATATTTCAAAAGATTTGACAAAGATTTCACACAAATTTTCCAAGTATTTCATAAAGATTGCAAGGATTTCAAAGATTTGAAAAAGACGTAGCACCAGATTTCGAGCATATCCAAAAATTTTAAAACTTTCGAAAGATTACAAAAAATATTTTAATGATTGGAAATGAATACAAAATATTTCAAAGATTTCATAATGATTTCAAAACGATACATGAATTCCAAAGATTTCAAAACATTTCAAACGAATAGAAAAGGTTTCACAAATATTTCAAAGATCTTAAACTATTTCAAAAGGATTCAACAAATTATATAAGATTTAGTTTATTGTCGAATAATGTCAGTGAAAAAACTTATCTTTTTCACCTAAAACTGATAAATCTTAGTTTTTATTTAAAAAACTGTTCATAACAATTATATAAATTATATTTTAATTAACTTCGTTGGTTAATCATAGCAAGAAATATCATTCCAATAAGAATTGAAGAAAAAATCATTTTTTCTATGAAGAAACGGCCAGTTGGGACATTTATTTAAATATATATATATATATATATATATGTTTATGAAAACATTATATGTTAACTTATGCTGATTTTTCGTTATGAATTATAACTCTCATGAAAAATCTTAGCAACTAGCGTGCAACAAAAAATTTTTGATATGAGAAAAAAACACTGAAGTCGGGGTCAAAAGTCCCTCACTTCTTTCGATTGCAACTCGCTCAAAAAGAAGCTCTGAATTGTTTAATAAAAAGCATGTGCAAGCTTGAAGTCTCAAAAATTCAGCGATATGATCACTTTCATCCTAAGAAATTATGGTCAATAGTAAGAGGGAAAAACATCTTGAAAACAGTTTTTTTTTTGTCACGTTTTTCAAGCGTCGACTTTCACCTGGTCCCAGAAAGCGGTCAACGTTAGGAAAGATCTAAAAAAAATAACAGATATTCTGTCATCATTCTTTAATGCAATAGATTTGTCAAAATTCTAAAATATTCAATAATTTACTTTTTACGGGGATTTATTTACAAATAGTTTATCTTGAAAACGAATGGAGATAAGAAGCCGTTTAATGGCTCAAAAGTTGCAACTTTGTGATGCAATAATTAAATTTCTGATAAAATCATTGTTACGTAAGAAATATCATTTTGAATATTTTTAACATTAATCAGTGTTGGCGTGTGGGCCGACACAGCACACAGTGCGGCGAATCAAACAAAAAAATTGGGGTTCAAAATGATCCAGAGCCGATTTCATCTTTCTTTTTTTTTAAATTAAAGCTAACTAAATTCTGAAGAGGTCTGTTGAGGCTGATTTTGCAAAAAATGTTTTGTTTATTTGTTATTCAAGTTGAAATATTCCAAAAAACCATCATTTTTTATATTTAATTGAGATGCCTGATCTGTATAATTCATTGATATTACCTCAAAAAGGTGAAAAACTGATCGATTAACAAATCCTGATAATTTAGATGAATGGCCTAAATTATTCTGACAAATGAGGAATTAGGGAAAAAAAT
>CAKNWW010310249.1:0-11022 GCA_932074435.1 Andricus kollari | reverse complement strand
TGCTAACGGGGGCTTCAAGCGGGTTGCCAACATGCAGGGGCCCGACTTCAATTACAGCCACTTTGTTTATTTTTTATTTTTTAACCCTGTAAAAGCAACTTGTTGCAATTACGGCATGATCATTTAACGTAAATTTTAACGTAGAGCACAGCCACACAAAAAAAAATCTTGTTTAGGGTCTGGAGGTCAGACCATGTTGACTATACGTTTTTTGGGTTGCTGAATCCGAATCCGAGGCCCAAGTAACCCCAGTACGTCAGGGTTCTGACATAATCTCATAAAACCTCATAATTTTTTTAATTTTATTTTTTTTAATTTTATGTCAGAACTCTGACGTGCTGGGGTTTTTTTGACTTCGGATTCGGATTCAGCGAGCCCAAAAACATATAATAAACATGGTCTGACCCCCTGACTCTAACAAATTTTGTATCAGGTTTTTTGAGGTTACGTCAAGACCCTGACGTGCTGGGGGTTTTTTGGACCTCGGATTCGAATTCAGCGACCCCAAAAACATATAATAAGCATAGCCTGACCCCTTGACTTGAAAATAAACAATTGTATGAGTTTTTTGGACCTCGGATTCGGATTCAGTGACCCCAAAAACATATAATAAGCATGGCCTGGCCCCTTGACTTCAAAATAAAAAATGTATGAGTTTTTTGGACCTCGGATTCGGATTCAGCGACCAAAAAACATAGTCAACATGGTCTAACCTCCAGACCCGAAAAAAGATTTTTTTTGTATGGCTGTGTTATAGTTTCAACAGTTTACATATTTGTTTTACTTCTTTCAATAATTATAATGCCATATTACTTTAGCATTACTTTACCATTACTCTGTAGCGTAATGCTTGCGTTCGGCCGGTCCGCCAGGCAGAATGCAACAATTGTCATTAATGTGTAAATTTACTTTGTGAAATTAAAAATATAGGCTTCAACATAACATACATATATTTTTATACAGCTATAAACGCACGATCGATGAGAAAAGCACACCAAACAAAACAAACCTCGCTGTTAATTGTTTACAGTGCAGTGTAATGAATGAAACACAGAATAAAACTGTAAATACGGAGAGAAAATAGCACGGATACAGATCGAGGGACTAGAGTCACAGCACAGAAAAAATAAGAATTGTTGAGAAAACTCGGGAAAACATGGGAAATGATGCAAAACGAGACGAGACCGCGGGACGAGAAGTCGCCATAGAAGTCGCGAAGACGCTCGTGGCGCGTCGTGCATTTTCGTTGGATCGACGAAGGCTGCTGCGCCATATATGTATTATTGAACGACAGCGCGCGGTTTTTAAACACAGCTTTCTTCATTCCACTTGAAAATAGTAAAAACACATACAAGTCCATTAAAAATTAATGACGTATTTTTGAAATTTATTAACCAATTTTCTAAAAATTGATTTTAAATTTGATTTTAAACTTCATTCAATATTAAACATGAAATTCAAACTACAAATTGAAGTTATAAAAATAAAAAAATATTTAAAGTTGAAATTATTCCAACAGTTATATCCTTTAAAAAAATTCCAATTCAAATTGAAATTCTTAAAAATAATATATAGAGGAGAGTACCCAAATATGAGATACCAACTCTGTTTCGTGTGATTGCCGGAATTCTATTAACTGAATTTAAAAGTAATATAGGTCATTTTAAAGGGAATTTAGTTTACCATAAGGTGCTGAAATGAAAATTTGCACTAATTTTTGTTTCTTCTATAAATCTAAAAAATGTGAAAAAATTGCTTTTTCCAAACTCGTCAAACTATTCTCATAATATGAGATATCCCAGGAAATCGCTAATAAAATACAAAATAAAGTATTACTTTTAATGAAAAACTTTATTGTATGTTTCCAAAGTGTTAATCTACTGTTATTCAGATATATTTAGTGTTTGCAGTAGTCACAAACCGATTTTTAAACAGTTTCCCCCGCGCAGCTTTAAATGTCGATTTTCATCCGTAGTACGAATTTAAATTAATTAATTAATTAATTTAATTTAATTTAATTAATTAATTAATTTATTTATTAATTTATTACTTTCGCATGTGTGTAGAACCACAGGTATCTCATATTATGAGAACCACACCGTACAACTACGCATTTACTACGCCTAACCACTACATTAAAAAACTTTAACACTATCGATATTTTCCTACTTAGTTATGCATTCCATATCACTCTAGGCAGACTTTACTGCTAAATATTTATTTAATACATAATAAATAGGATTTAAAGACTTCCCTTCAAAGAACTCAACCACCACCGATTTCACAAACAGTTTGCTCATAATCTTTAGAAGCACAATAAAAAAATGGCTTCACCACGAAATTATTTTTTCTTTAAGGGCTACAAGTTTGTGATAGAATCAAAAGAGTGCGCCTTTTAGTTTAGCTAAAACCCCGCTATCTCATATTTACGAGAATATCTCATATTCGGGTACTCTCCTCTATAAGTACAAAACGAAAATTTCTGGCTATGTGGAAGTTTTTTTTGTTCTTTCTAACTTTCGGGATGACCATAACAAAATATTTCAAAAAATTCCTCACTCGGTGTAAGTATTTTTAGAAATATTTTTGAACTATTTTCTTTTACACTTTATTCTCTTATAGTTTTTTATGATTTTAATTTTTTTTGTAATTACCAAAGATAATAGATAAAAAAGTTTTAAAAGTTAGAAATTATTTTGTTCGTTTTAAAAAGTTACAGAATAACCAAAACAATTTCTTGTTAATCTTACACCGATCAGGTAAAGGAACATACTATCAAATTATCGTTTTTAAATCAATAAAATGTATTGCACATTAAACAATTTTACAAATGCATTCAATAATGTTATTTATACAAATTTCCTAATTTATGCTTACGATAAAATTGGCAATGTTTCAATTTTTATGAATAAACCATTTTTACAATACAGTTGAAATTATAGTAATGATAATTATTATAATTGAAAACTACGCTTCTCACATATGTATTCATGCTATAAATAATGCCTCTCACAAAGTGCGACGCACATGCGCCGCATATCGTGCCTATCACGAAGTGCGACTCATATGCCTCGCTCGTGCGTGCCCCTTACACAATGCGGCGCATATGGCCCGCACGCTTGCTATCTGGGTCTGTAAAAGCAAACTCTTCTTCGCGCATCGCACTCGCACACACCCTCATGCGCACGGAACATTTGAGCGAGTTCCGCTCGCATCAAATGAAATTCATTCCCGTTCTAACGTACTTTCTGGCACTTCATACTTACTACGACAAATTGTGATCAATCATGCGGCTTTTATATTCATTTTCGACCGTAAATCACTATCCGCCAAGACAGGCTGACTGTATGTTCACCTCAACATCATAAATTGAGTTACCTAATGAATTTAAGGCCATCCTGAAAGTAAGTTCAATTAAATTTTAAGATTTTCTTTTTACTGTATGGCGCAACCGAACTGTTACAACCAGACAGGTTGAGTCGTCACCACCATACTAGTTCGGTTGCCACAAACCATTGTCCGGTTCGGGCAACCGAAGTAGTGCCAACCAAACATAGTTCAGTTAGGGCAACCAAACAATTTCTTTGCGTGTAAGTGGCATTACTTCTCAACTGCCTCAACTTTAAAAGTCTTTTTTTTCTCGATTGTCTTAAAATTCTGGGAATATGTTCTTATATCCAATAGTACTTATTTTACAAATTTATAGACCAGGATTACTACCCCTCCCCAAGTACTGGTGGTTAGAATTTCCCACCACAACGCCTGCACGGGTAGTTTCAAAATTCTGTACCTCGCTCTCTGATTATGCGATTTGATTTTTTTTATAAGGGTTTTAGAAAGTGATTTTTACATCCTTTCATTCTATTTTATTATTTAAAAATAAAAAAAATGAACATTTTGAACCATTTTTTGAATAAATTAATTGTTTATTGAACTTTTTCACAATTTAGGGTTCTTCGATTTCTTTTAACTCTCGGGCACTGGCCCGTACTAGGCGAAGTAGATTGCCGGCGGGTGGTATGGACTGCCGCCTACACGGAATCGACAACTTCTTACATAATAGGAATTTTTATTTGTAGTTTTGCAGAAAAATTAACATACCACCTAATTTAGCATTAAAAATAGCCTCTATAGAAATTGTGGAAACTTCGGAAAGCGGCATGGAATGCCGCCCGCCAATGCCCGAGGGTTAATATTCGCAAAAGAAAACTTGAATTTCTTACTATAAACAAATATAAAGTAGAATGTAGTTAATTCAAAATTATAAGTAGTTTTCCGAAAATCAATGATTCCTTGCTTAAATAACTATATAATCCTTATTATAATTAATTGTCTAACCATCACTAATAATTGCTTAAAAAATGTATATATTATACAATTTCAAATAAATGTATAACTCTAGCATTTCTAAAATAAAAGTTAAATTTTTACATTCTGTTCAGAGAAGATATTAGATTTGTTTAAAAGTTGACTGGGGGGGCCCCCCCCCCTCTTTTTCAAATGTCCACGTTTTGAGACACTCTGAACCAGAAAAACAGGTTTTTCACGAATGTGTCTGACTGTATGTATGCTTGTCTGTGAGCGCGATGACTTTTGACAAAATTAATCCATTAAATTGGCCTTAGGTACACTCTTTTAGTGTCTAGAACTGAAGGTCATGTACGTTAGCCAGCTATTTTGGACTAAAATTCAAAAAGATAGAGCATTTTCAAAATTCGTAGTACTCGGAATTTCGAACAATTTATCCTTACTATGCAAGATGCGAAAAAAGATAAACAAACAAAAATTGAGCATTCAAAAAAAGATCTACGAATTTGTTATTAATTACTTTTTGAAAGGATCCGTCGTTCTTGTTCTATTCGTTAAAGAACAACATTAAAAATGAAAAAAAAATTAAATTTTTGGACAAACGACACAAGCCAAAAAAGAGCTACAAATTTGTTATTAGTTGTTTTTTGATAGGTTACGTATGCCAACGGCCATACCACGCTGGAAGCACCAGTTCCCGTTAGATCACTGAAGTTAAGCAGTGTTGGGCGCAGTTAGTACTTAAATGGGTGACCGTCTGATACTACTGCGTTGCTGTTGGCGGACGTGGGTGTGGTGAGCCCATTTACCACAAATCCACCTAAAAAACGCTACCCGAATCGAGTAGTGTCACGCTTACCCCTAAAGGCTCGCCGAAAGGGAAATAGCTTAATGATATACATACGTAGTTTTTTCAATTGTAAAAAATAACGTGAAAAATAAAAAAATTAAAATTTTGGAAAAACTACACAAGATACGAATAAAAATTAATCAACAGAAGTTGTTCACCCTAAAAAGATCTATAAATTTGTTACTCATTATTTTTTGATGGAGCGCATAGTTTTTGTTTTAACCGTAAAAAATAAAATTGAAAAAAATACAAATTTTTGGAAAAATGACACAAGCTACGGAAAAAAATTAAAAGACAAAAGTTGTTTACCATGAAAAGATCTATACATTTGTTATTAATTACTTTTTCATAGGACACGTTTTCTGTTTCAATCGTAAAAAAAAAAACATTAAAAATAAAAAAAGGAGGAAAAACGACACAATGTACGGAAAACAAATTAATAGACAAAAATGGTTCACCCAAAAAAGAGATAATCTTATTAATCACTTTTTAAGAGGACGCATAGTTTTTGTTTTATTCATAAAAAGACTACAATAAAAATAAAAAATAAAATTTTTTGGACAAGCGACATAAGCTATGAAAAAAGATGAATAGACAATAAGTGTGCACTCAAAAATAATATAAAAATGTTCTAATAATCACTTTTTGATAGGATGCGCAGTTTTTGTTCTAATCGTTGAAACAAAAAAAATTTAATTGTGAAAAGCGACACAAGGTAAGAAAAAAAATTAATAGACAAAAGTTGTTCACCAAAAAAAGATCTACAAATTTTTTATTAATTATTTTTCGGTAGGATGCGTATTTTTTGTTCAAATCGTTAAAAATAACATTCAAAATAAAAAAATTAATTTTTTGGAAAAACCACTCAACTTGGAATTAAATTTTAATTGACAACATTTTTTTTCTAGGATGCGCACTTTTTTTCAGTATAAAATCAAGACATTAAAAATACATTTGTTTTAATATCAATGCATATTATGAATGGAAATAGTATAAATTTATTGAAATGATACATTTTTTAGGGAAGCTGAGAATAAAAATTAATGCAGAAATAAATATAATATACATTTGATATAGTACACAGAGAGAACATACTTACTTTTCTCGTATGATCTCGTCTCACGCTACGTTAATATGGATTATTTCAAATTATGACAGCACACATTCATACTAATTTAGTGTAGAGGTAGCGCTATACAAAATACGTATAATACCATGCATTTTAAGGCTAAACAGTATGCTCTGAGAGTAACAATGAAACGCGTTTAATGTACAAACGAGCTAATGCCTTGAACGTATGGGGACCATACTATTTTAGTATGGATTACAAGCGTTCGGAGTAAGATTACGCTCATCGCATTTATCACTCGTTGCTCACCTTACTATAATAGTATGGAGTTTTAAACTTTCGAGTATGAGACCTATCATGCGTTAAATTCTTCGCTATTGTACATTAAATGCATATCAGCTGTAAAAATTCCTGAAGAAGAAGTAGGAACGCAGTGATACTTTTCCATGGATATTGTTTTGAATTTTCTGTACGAACTTTAAGCTATTAATGCTCGAAATTCATACCGTCTTAGCATGATTAGGTCAAGCGAAGCATGATATACGTGATGAAAATGTGTTTGTTAAAGCATAGATGATATGTCCTTGCATTTTTCGTTAATTGAGGATATTTTGATCTTGGAATTACCGCCATATGTCTCAAACTGTGTCCAGTACAAAACTCTTTTTTACAAAAAGCATTTGCACAAAAATTTCCTTAAATTATTTTCGTTACCATTATAATTATTTAAAATAATATTTTTAATTTGATTTAATAAATAAACCTGTATTCTAAGAAAATAAATGGAAGTTCGAGATATCGACTGTCCGTGCAATACAATTGCGATACAGATATTGACTAAATCCTGTAAAGAATTAAATAATAGGGAAGATAATCTTTCTCGGCGTTTAGTTATAAGTAAGCTGAAACTTGTATTTAAGAAGTGCGGATTTACGACGTTCCAAAGATTGGTGTCCTCAGAGTGACAAACAGCATGAGGGCAGTACCCTCAGCGCATTAGTTGCGTCAGGTGTTATCATGCGTCCAAATCCAACAGAAATGGTTCACGCGGCCCTGACTGCTTACGTTAGGTTGTCTGGATTTATGTTGAAGGCCACTGCAAGCAATGCCCGAAACCCGTCTTATATCCAGGTTCCAGTTTAATTTCAATTACACGAAAATTAAATCATAAATATATTTCTTAAATCTGTAATGTTTACATATAAGGGGACACCAAATTAACAAATTATTAGTACGCCCCTGGATGAGGACAATTAGCGACCATCTTTGCTGATTAGGAGGGAAAAATCAGATTGACTGGGGACCCCGCCGTGACTGGCGGCTATTGGTTTTGGTTCCTCAAATATTTGAATTCCGTATGGAAGTTGGTTTTTTGGTGAAAGTGCGTCACGCAGACTGACGCAACAAAGGATATTTACGGGGACGCCTGTTAATATAATTACTAACAAATTTACATCCTGGATTTATGAAGAAAGGAAGAGACTGCTGCAGAAAAGGATTTGGAAAAAGGATTTGCGACGTCAACGTGGATTCTACATATATCTTGTGCCGAGAAAAGTTTGAAAATTATTATTTGATTAAAACTGGATGTTTTTTTGGATGCTATGCTTTTTACTTATCTATTGTCGTTAGAATTTTTCGAAAGAGTGATTAAAAGAGTTAGGAAATTGGAATTCAAGCGGGCTGTAATTTTATTCCAAATGCGATCGGGATTTGAGTATTGATCTGTATGTGAGAGATTTTTAGATACACTATAATATTTGTATTTGGTTGATATGTGTCACGCATATACAGGCAAAATTGCCTAAGTGAAATTTAATCGACTTAGTGGATTTCTCTAACTTTCATTAACCAATTCATGGAGTATTGAGTTTTCTTTAAATACTAAAATTGTAACCTGCCATTCATTTTCAATAAATTTTAATTACTGAGAATTTGAACTTTATTTGATAATGCCTTTGCATCGCTCCTCACCATCGAATGCGCACAAAACATCTTAAATGAAGTAACCAGAGCAAAGAAAAAGTATCTATAATGAGATTCAGAATAAATCGAAAAATAACTCAGTTAAATGTATTCTTGTCTTGTGACAAGAATAAATTAATGAATTAATAAAACAAGCGTCGACTTTCATCTGTTCCCAGAAAGCGCTCGACGATAGGAAAAATCTGAAAAACTTCACAGATATTCTTTTAATATGATGTAATGCAATACATGTTCAAAATACTGAAATATTCTATAATTTACTTTTTACGGGGATTTATTTACAAGTACTTTACCTTGAGAACGAATGAAGATAGGAAGTCATTCAATAGCTTCAAATGTGCAGGTTTGTGATGCGAGTGCAGTGCAATAATTCAATTTATGATAAATTCATTGTTAGGCAAGAAATATCATTTTCAATATTTCCGACTTTAATCAGTATTGGCACGTGGGCGATATAGCGGAACAAGCAGTAGAAAAAAGTACCCTTTCTATGACAATAGTAACTCCAGAAGCACGCCAACTGCCCTAAACAGATGTGATTAAACGCCGGGGCTACCTTACACATTTTGCTGCTCCATAGTAAAAATTGATGGGGTATAAATATATAAGATCAACATCACATATTTCGGTTTCGGTTTTGATTCCTTAGGAATTGACCCGAAGGGCCTATGACAAAGCCACCGAACGTGTCCTCGGGTTGCGAAAAGAGGGTCCCTGTACCAAGGGTTTCTGTTGAATATGGTTACAATAATTAATAAGAAGTCACGGACAATTGTCCAGGGATGGTCCCGAAGGAATAACCCCTAAGCGGAGGCGTGATAACCGTGCCGAAAGCTGAATGGCACCTGGGCGAGTTGTCTCAAACGGTGACTCTAGGATCGCGGGCGACCGCTCAGAGTATGCAACCTTATCCTTGCATGCGGGGCTCTACAAGGATGGACGAACCCTTTCCCTAGATGCTCGTGGGAACAACAATGACACCACCAAAACACCCAAAAGTTGTAAATGCGGTTCAAAACAATCGAACGCGCAGAGCACCCGACAATGGGTCGGCGAACAATGCCCATAACCCTAGAGTTCGGGGTGCTGAAAATAATTTAGATGGCAACACGACGACGAACCGGCGAAAGGCCCACATTGAGTGGACGAATCAACTCAAGGATGACTTGCTAGACTGCTACGATGCCAGCATTATCCCTGTTCACCGAGGCTTTATGGCGCGTATGCATACTCTGTGGTCCAAAAACACCCAGAGCTTCAACACGTTTCGATTCAATCGTTGCGAAATTAACGTGCCTACCTCTGGAAAAATGGACATGTACGCGGAGCGCTTCCCCAACCGCTGCTTTATCAAGCTGCAGCCGAAGATGAGGAAGCGACATTAAGACCAACCGTGGAAAACAGGCACCTTCTGAGAGATGATCAAGATTTCAGGACAAGAAGGAACATTAAAATGCAAGTTCCTCTAAAGCCCCAAGATCTGGCTGAAATGGATGCCTCCCTTCGTGGAGAAATATCGCAAGAGTCCGACCTGTGGACCATCAATTGCTCAGTTTATGGTGCTGCGAGAGCTTTGGCAGATTCCAATCGAAGGCTCAAACCTACGATGGATCAAAAGACCAAAAGACGCTTACATCAACTGAAAAAGAAGATTGGATGGGCAAGATAAAATGCGTCCCGTGTTCAATGTGTGATTGACTACATAACATCTGGTAGACCGTTCACGGAAAGGGTTCGAAAGTTCGCCCAAGAACTGAGGATCTTGAATCACACGCTAAACAAGTCAAAGCTGCTGACAATCAAGCAGCATATTGTTGACATAATACGGCTGTTATCTGACGCAAGGAGGAGGATACGGAAGAGGGAGAGATGGATCAGGGAGGATCAACAGTTTCTCGCTGACCCCTCTCGCCTGTTCAATGATCCCCCTATTTCTGTCAAAAATCCACCCAATCCCAACGAGGTAGAGACTTTTTGGAGAGAGGTATACAAGATCCCGAAAACACTAGATTTGAAAGAAAATACTGGCAATATCATCCGATTCAAGGAATTTTGCGACAACCTCATAAAATCTGAGGAGGAATGCCCATCAATCACTGCCGAAGAGGTGAAAAAAGCACTTAGAGGAACGAAGAACTTTTCCGGTGCTGGACCAGATTGTATCAAGAACTTCTGGTGGAAGAAGTTTACTTCTACCCACCAACATTTGGCCCGCATATTCACCTCATATTTAAAGTCAGAGACGCCCATTCCACAGTGGCTGGTGTTAGGACGCACTATACTCCTACCGAAAAAAGGCAACTTGTCCAACCCAGAGAATTACAGGCCAATAACTTGTTTGAACACACTGTATAAGATCTTTACAGCTGTCCTAAACAACAGGATTGATCGGCGAATTGAGCCTGTGTGGTGTGAGATGTACGAACAACGTGGTTCCAAAAAAGGTGTAGCAGGCTCTCGAGAGAACCTGCTAATTAACAGGTGTGTCTGCAAAGACGCTGCAGCTCATCAACGCGTCCTGTCAATGGCCTGGATTGACTACCGGAAACTTTCGATTCAACCTCTCATAGACTTATCATCTGTCTGTTGGAAAGCTTGAAGGTGCATCCACACATAGTAAGATGCATAGAGAGATTATTGCCTCTTTGGAAAACTAGATTTACTATCTCATCTGGAAATTATCGTGTCACAACAAACAACGTCACCTTCCAGAGGAGCGTCTTTCAGGGCGATACCATGAGCCCTTTACTTTTTTGCATCACACTTCTGCCTCTATCTCTCGTACTACGAAATTCTTCTGGATACCTCT
>CAKNWW010310244.1:0-10948 GCA_932074435.1 Andricus kollari | reverse complement strand
TTTTATAACTGCAATTTGTAATTTTAATTGCATAACATTTAGAATTACTGTTTAGAAATTTGTTGAAGTATTTGCAGAAATCCACCTTTAATGTTTAATCGAATTTTCCTAATTTTGAGTACTTGATTTTTGGATACTTTAATACATCTTTAATTTTCTAATGAATTTTAATCAATTTTATAATGATGTTAATACTTTCAAGTTAAGATAAGAAGTTTAAAAAGCGCGCTCAGTTTGAAATGATGATGGCCGTCGCGCGCTTACGTAGTCAGCTGTTTGCCGTCTGCACCACGTTTTTTTAAAGGTTATGTTTACCCCTGTCATCGTAACAACATCCTTCCGAAAACACAAACTTGATTATTAAACCAGGGTAAAAATATTAAGTACATCGGATACAAAATGTCAGAAGATCTAAGAGAAAATATGCCAAACTCGACGAAGCGAAAGAAAAAGCGATCTTTCAACCAAAAGGCGAAAAAATGGCCTAAAGTCGAAGATATGCAGGTGAACTCGAGTCAAATGCATTTCAATACATGGTGCGTTTTTCTGAAATGCTGAGAACAGAATTTTTTAAGATGGATGATGAACTAATTTTCGCGAACAATGTTTATGAAGAAACTATAGGACAAGAGGCGGATTATGCGACAAATCAGGTATAAAGGTTTTACTTATTTAAGTTTATCCAGTTTCTTGCACTCTTTCAAAAGCAACAAAAAAGAGTAAAAAATGTTAAAGTTATCTTGGATTTAAAGAAAAAAGAAAAAACCTTTCTCTCGAAAAACCCAACTTTTTTGCCTACAATTGTTAGGAATAATAGATGCTAATATACCCCGCCTGCCATACATTTTCCGTTTGATATTTTTTTGCTTTTCGGTAGAAGAAAGTTATTATACAAAAAAATTTAAATCATTTTTTTCTCCTGAAAAACAAAGAAATACCAAACGGGAAATTGATTTAAGTATACTTTATTAGTAGCTATTATTTCTCAAAATTTCAGGCAAAAAAAGATCGGGTTTTTGAGAAAAACAGTTTTTTTCTTTTTTTTTCAAAAATTCAAAATAAATTCACCGTTTTTTATTATTTTTTTAAATTTTTTATGGATTTCTAAAAAGTGCAAAAACTGGATATAAACTGAAACACGAAAAAGCTTTATATCTTATAAATTGCAAAAATGGCACGGTTTTTAAAGTAAAGTATTATTATATTCGTAAACAATGTCGCCATGTTAATTAAAAAAAAACTACGTGTCTTCTATTTTCAACGAAAAAAACACATTTCATGGAAAAGTTAATCCTAAACATGTCACCCGCCGGCCTGCACGATTTGAAATGGATTCGGTCATTATCTATTATTACAGGCTGTTCCGCTCTTTATACGTCTAAGTGTTATGACTCAATAATTATAAAAATAAAATGTTTTTATGTGAAAATGTTCCTCTTCTCATTTAATAACAATATTTAAAACAATATATTTTCAAATCCTGCATGACTTTGGAAGTTCACATATCACCGTCATGCGTGCGACCTTCACGCGTGCGAGCGATATGCGTCGCAATTGAGGACGCATATGTCTGCTCGGGTGATGGCGCTGCGTGCGGGATAATCCGCACGCATGCGGGTCAATACGCCATCACTGTGCGCGCACATTGTTATCTGGGTAGTTGACTGATACGCACGAAAACGCCAAAAATCAATAAAATTCCCATTATCCCTAAAAGGAAGGACGTTTAGGTTGTGCGAAGGACTTAGAAGGACATGACTAAAAAGAAGAACAAATCCTTCGGACAAAGTCAAGGCCCTGTGAGAAACTCACCCCTTGAACAACATCAAGGCCCCGTGGGAAACCACCTCCTCATCAATTTCCAGCCCCCTGCAGGAAACCCACCCCTTGGACCAAAGCAAGGCACTGTGGGAAACCCTCCCCTTTTAAATAATGCCCCGATCGCTCGAAATGCCGGTTACGCTTACCAGGCACCCTATCTAAATCTGCAAGCATTGCAGACAATTCTCAATGCCATCCCAGTTCCTCCACGTCCACTTCCAGAGTTCCAGGGTCGTGACTACGAAGGCCCCACCGTCTTCCTCAATCAAATGGAACAATATTTTCACAATCAAGGATCTCCGGCCGAACTACGGATTACCCTAGTAGCCCAAGCTCTGAAAGATACTGCCGCGAGATGTTGGGAAATTTACCGCGGTCTCCCCTTTGAATGGGATCGTTTTCGGGAATTATTCCTACAAAAATACAATGGGGCAAATACACTAGGACGCCTCACCTCCCAACTATACTCCCAAAAACAAGGAGACAAAGAGCCCGTTTGTCTCTTCCTTCAGAAAAAGTACCTACTTTTTCAACGCTTACAACCCCATGCCCCCGAAGAAGCTAGGGTCGCTACACTCCTAGAACTGCTACGCCCATCGATTCGTCGCGGCATTAGGGCCTCCCAAACAGCCGATTTCAACACCCTCATGTCCAGAGCAGTAGAGGCCGAATTCGATGAAACCGAAACAACCCAGACCTCCAAACGGGTTGAGCGTCAACACGAATCCGTCGAATCCACCCCCTCACGCCGACTACCAAAATTTTGGCACTGCCCGGGCAATCACTTTAACCGTGACTGCCCTGAGAATAAACAGGAAGACCCTCTTTGATCACTTAAGCCCCTCCTCAGGAAAACTGGAGGCGGGGGCGCTACCCGGGCCTGCCCCCCCCCAATAAGACTTGAAACCACAAAAAGACCTTTCCGGTTTGTCCCCCACTTCCGAGTAATTCTTAACAATCATGAATTACAGGCCCTTTTTGATAGCGCTTCTACGGATAATTTTGTACAGCCCCAGTACTTAACTAAAGCCCAACATCAGCGAATAAGGCCTCGGCACGAGAAAGTGGACATAGCCAAATCCGGAGCGTTCCTTAATGTCCAAGGTACTGTCGAACTTGAAATCACCGTGTGCGGACATCGTACAAAAAGCACCTTCTTTGTTAGCGATGCAAACAACGATCCCTTAATCCTCGGAGATCCCTGGATCGAAGAACAAAGGGCAGTTTACAATCGACCCAGAAAATGTGTTTACGCTGGAAAAAATCAACGTTTTACTATTTATTGCGAAAATATAACTCCCCCATCCACCTTGAATGACTCAGAAATTGCCCAAGCCCTGACGAAAGTCCCAATCCAGTATGTGGCCAAATTTCAGGACATCCTTCAACAGTTCCAAACGATCGTAAATCCCACCGGAATACCCACTCAAACCCATTCAGCTGAGCATAAAATCGAGCTCACAACTACTTTCGGCTACGTCCCTACCCCTGCTCAGAAGAAAAACGCAAGCTTATCTAGGAACAGGCACAACAGATGTTAGCCGATCAAATAATTGAGCGTTCAAATTCTCCTTATAGTACCCCAGTAGTCATCGCAATACGTAAAAACGGTAAACCTCGTTTCTGCGTCGACTACCGCTGCTTAAACGCCATTACTGTCGATACATCCCAAGAGTTGCCACACATCCATGATACCCTCAAAGACCTAGCAAACGCCCGCATTTTTTCTACTATCGACCTCCGTAATGGCTACTGGCAAGTTCCGATGGAAGAAAGCTCAAAACAATATACTGCCTTCACCCTTCCCCAGGGCGGTATTTATCTATTTAAGGTTATGCCGTTCGGCCTAAAAAATTCCCCCAGTACGTTCCAACGGCTAATGTCCCAAACTGCCCTTGTTGGATACATTAATAAATTTTGTATAGTTTACCTAGATGATATTATCATCTACTTTCAAACGTGGGAGGAACATCTTCATCATGTTGACCTTATTTTGGAACGTCTCAATATACACGGTCTTAAGTGCTCGCTGGAAAAAAGCCGCTTCGGAAAAACCGCAACCGATTTTCTCGGTCACGTTATCACCGCCGAAGCCAACTTCCCCCAACGCGAGCACGTAAATGCTGTACTTAAAGCCACCCCTCCCAAGTCAAAAAAAAAGTTTACAAAAGTTCCTAGGTATTTGCGGATGGATCCAGGAATATGTCCCCCACTTTTCCCTAACAGCCGCACCCGTTACGGATCTTCTCAGCAAACAAGGCAGTCGATGGAACTGGATCCCAGAAGCAGAACATGCTTTCCAAAACGTAGAAACTCTCTTTAAAAAGCCCTTGCGCTTAGGGCGCCCTATCCCCGGACTACCCTACATCCTACAAACTGAGGCAAGTACCATAGGGATGGGAACGGTACTTTATTAAACCATTTATGGCAGCGCAGTAAGGTTATGGGGTACTTATAGATGCGAAGTACAGTTACATAACACTTACATATGCGCAGTAGAGTTGCATGATACTTACGGATGAGTGGTACAGCTACAAGGCATTTATGGCTGCGCAGTGATGTTAGATGGTATATCAGTGATATAGATGCGCATTCATGGAATTCACACAATTCACGGAATTTACATGATTCACGCAATTCACATGATTCAAGGCATTCACATGATTTAAGGAATTCACGGAAATCACATGATTCAAGGAATTCACGGAAATCAAGGAATTCATGAAAATCAAGGAATTCATTAAATTCAAGGATTTCATCAAATTTAAAAAATTCAAGGAACTCACGAAATTCATGGAGTTCAAGCAATTTAGAGAATTCTCGGGATTCATGAAATTTATGAAACTCCTAATATTCATGGAATTAATAGAATTCATGGAATTCACGGAATTTACGCAATTCGCATAATTCAAGGAATTTATGGAATTTAAGGAGTTTATGGCCAAACAGGTGTATAAAGGTGAAGTAGATGGCACAAGGCGCAGAGGTAGACCGCCGAAAGCATGGATAGAATCTGTAAATGAGACATTAATCCGAAGAGACATAAGAAGCCATGAAAACAGGAGAACTTGCATGACAAGATGCATGGACGTAGAGGAAGCAGGCCGAATATGCCAGAACAGAAAAGTTTGGCGCCAGATAGTTTATAAAAAGAATGTGAGTAGAGTGAATGACGCCTGAAACAAAGACCTTGGATACTAATGGGCCCAAGTGGGGAACCACACATAACAGTTTTGTGAGGCTTTCTACGTGGGGTGATCGCTAGAGAGATTGATCAGCAACCTGGGTCGGAGCAGTGTTGCGGAATGAACGTGTTGTTTAAATAAATAACGCGAGCGCTCCAGATCAATCTAAAATATATATACCTTACACCTATATACCTATCTACCCTATACCTATATACCCATCCACATACTACTATTTTCCAACCGAGCAATTCACGCCTACCCCGAAAGGGAAACGGCTTAATGGTATAATAATAATAATAATATGGAATTCATAGAATTCATGAAATTCAAGGAATACATGGAATTAGTGGAATTCAAGGAATTAAAGGAATTCATGGAACTTACGGAATTCACACGATTCAAGGTATTCACAAAATTCACGGCTTTCATGGAGTTCACATACTCCAAGGAATTCACGGAAATCAAGGAATTCATCGAAGTCAGGAAATCCATGGAATTCAAGGAATTTAAGGAACCCATGGAATTCATGGAATTTAAAGCATTCATAGAATGCATGGAATTCGTGGAATTCAAAGAATCTATGGAATTCGTGGAATTCATGGAATTCAAGGAATCCATGGAATTCGTGGAATCGAAGGAATTAATGAAATTCAAAGAATTCAAGGAATTCATATAATTCACATGATTCACGGAATTCACATGATTCAAGGCATTCAAATGATTTAAGGAATTCACAGAATTCACGTGATTCAAGGAATTCACCGAATTCATTAAATTCAAGGAATTCATGAAATTCAAGGAATTCATAAAAATCGAGGAATTCATGGATTTGGAGCAATTCATGGATTTAGCGGAACTCAAGGAATTCACGAAATTCAGGGAACTAACGGAATTGACATGATTCAAGGGATTCACAGAATTCACGGCATTCATGGAATTAACACGATTCAAGGAATTCATGGAATTTAAGGAGTTTGTGGAATTTAAGGAATCTATGGAATTCACAGAATTCGTGGAATTCACGGAATTCATGGAATATATAGAATTCACAGAATTCAAGGAATTCGTGGAATTCAAGGAGTTGATTGGATTCATGGCGTTCATAGAATTCACGGAGTTCATGGAATTCGTGGATATGAAGGAATGTATGGAATGTATAGAATTCATGGAATTTAAGGAATATATAGAATTCAAGGAATCCATGGAATTCAAGAAATTCATGGAATTCAAGGAATTCATAGAATTCGTGGAATTCAAGGAATCCATGGAATTCATGCAATTCAAGGAATTCATGGAATGCATGGAATTCATGGAAGTCAAGAAATCCGTGGAATTCAACAAATTCGTGGAAGTCAAGTAATCCATGGAATTCAAGGAAGTCGTGGAATTAATGGAATTCGTAGAATTCAAGAAATCCGTGGAATTCAATGATTTCGTGGAATTCATCGGATCCATGAAATTCAAGGAATTCGTGAAATTCATCGGATCCATGTAATACATGGAATTCGTGGAATTCATGGAATGCACGGAATTCAAGGAATCAATGGAATTCAAGCAATTCATGAAATTCAAGGAATTCATGGAATTCAAATAATCCATGGAATTCGTGGAGTCCGTGGAATTCGCGGAATTCATAGAGTTTAGGAAATTCCTGGAATTCAAGAAATTCGTGAAATTCAAAGAATTCATGGAACCCATTTAATTCATGGAATCCATGTAATTTAAGGAATTCGCGGAATCCATGGAGTTCAAGGAATTCATGGAATTCATGCAAGTCAAGGAATCCATGGAATTCGTGGAATTAAAGGAATATTCGTGGAATTCAGAGCATTCCACGAATTCTTTGAATTTCATGAATTCCACGAATTGCATGGGTTCCTGGACTTCCATGAATTCTATGCATTCCTTGAATTTCATGAATTCCACGAATTCCTTGAATTCAGTGAATTCCGTGTGTTCCATGAAGTGAGTGAATTCCACGATGATCAGTGAAGTCTATGATCTCCATGAATTCCATGAATTCCATCAATTCCTTGAATTCTATGAATTCTATGAATTCCGTGAATTCCATTAATTCCCTGAATGTGAATTCCATGAATGCCGTGAATTCCTTGAATCATGTCCATTCCGTGGGTTCCATGAATTCCCTTAATTCCATGAATTCCTTCAAATCCATGAATTCAAGGAATCCATGGAATTAAAGGAATTCATGGAATTAAAGGAATTCATAGAAGTCACACTGAATTCCTTGAATTCATAAAATTCGTGGAATTCGAGGAATCCATGGAATTCGTGGAATCCATGGAATCCGCGGAATTAAAGGAATCCATGGTATTCGTGGAATCCATGAATTCGTGGAATCGAGGGAATTCATGGAATTCAGGTAATTCAATGAATCCATGGAATTCAAGGAATGCGTGGAATTCATGGAAGTCAAGGAAACCATGGAATTCATGGCATTCAAGGAATTCATGGACTTCATGGAATTCATGGCATTTAAGGAATTCATACAATTTACTGGATTCACACGGAATTCCTTGAATTCGTCGAATTAATAAAATTCGTGAAATTCACGGAATCAGTGGATTTCAAGAAATTTATGAAATGCACAGAATTCAAGGTATTCATGGAATTGAAGGAATCCATGAAATTCAAGAAATTCGTGTCATTCAAGGAATCCATGGAATTCCATGAATTCATGGAATTCAAGTAATCCATGGAATATAAGGAGTTCGTGGAATTCATGAAATTCAAGGAATTCATTGAATGCATGGAATTCAAGGAATATATGGGATGCATGGAAGTCAAGCAATCCATGGAATTCGAGCAGTTCGTGGAATTCATGGAATCCGTGGATTTCATGAAATTCACAGAATTAAAGGAATTGATGAAATGAAAGGAAATGATGGAATTCAAGGGATTCATAGAATTCAAGTTATTCATGGAAAGCATGGAATTCAAGGAATACATGGAATTCATGGAAGTCAAGGAAACCATGGAATTCATGGACTTTATGGAATTCATGGCATTCAAGGAATTCATGGAATTCATGGCATTCAGGGAATTCATGGCATTCAGGGAATTCATGGCATTCAGGGAATGCCATGAATGCCATGTCGAATTCATAAAATTCGTGGAATTCACGGAATTAGTGGAATTCAAGAAATTTATGGAATGCACAGAATTCAAGGTATTCATGGAATTGAAGGAATCCATGGAATTGAAGAAATTCGTGGCATTCAAGGAATCCATGGAATTCGAGTAGTTCTTGGAATTCATGGAATCCGTGGATTTAATGAAATTCAAGGAATTCATGGAATTAAAGGAATTCATTGAATGAAAGGAATTCATGGAATTGAAGGAATTCATGGAATTCAAGGAATTCATAGAATTCACTGGATTCACACTGAATTCCATGAATTCGTCGAATTCATAAAATTCGTGGAATTCCGTGAAATTCAAGGAATCCATGGAATTCAAGAAATAATTGGAATTCAAGAAATACATGGAATGCATGAAAGTCAAGGGATTCATGGAATTCAAGGAATTGATGGAATTATTCATATGATTCCTCGAATTCATGGAATTAGTAGAATTCAAGGAAATCAAGAAAATGGAATTCACATCATTTAGGGAATTCACAGAATTTATGAAATTCACGGAATTCATGAAATTCACGGAATTCATGAAATTCAAGGAATTCATAGAATTTACTGAATTCATAGAATTTACTGAATTAGTGGAATTCTGGGAACTCATGAAATTCATGGAACTCGCATGATTCAAGGAATTCACATGATTCAAGGAATTCATGGAATTCACTGAATTCAAACTGAATTTTGTTATTTTCATGAGAATAGACCAGCTTAACAAGATTTTCGAAATCAGTCAACTTTTAGAGTATGTGAATTTGGTGACCCACCACTTTGTAAATTTCACAAATATAATTCAAGGAACCTTTTAGATTGGTCCCGAGATTAAGAGATTCCTTAAAGGTTCAGGTCCGGTCTGGACCCTTTAATTTGTTAAGGGTGCAGGGTCGAACATCTGTTGGAAGTTTTTGTTTGCTTAAACTTATATACGTCGATAGACTTTGCGATTGAAAATATTTAAACGATATTTGTTGATTTACCCAAAAAAAGATAATTAACTTTTTTACGTTTGAGGGAAATGTGAATATGACACAAAAATAATAGAACTAACGCCATAAGCCGGTATAATGGAAAATAAAATTTATAAGAATAATGCGGGAAGCACGCACACACTTTTGCAAAGCGAATAAGCACAAGGCATAACGCATAAGAGTATACGCTTCAAAGCACACGGTTGCGCGTAGTTGTTTCCTATGCACAGGGCGTTATAAATTGTGAAAATTTTGTTTTTCTTGGACAATTAATATAATATTTATAAAAGTGATTTTATGTTAAATAACTTCTTCGTATTTCTTTGATTATGAACCAGCATTGCTTCAAGTTTATTTAGCAGTATTGTTTTAAGTTTCTTTAACGATCTTGGGTTCAGAACTAGACGATGCGACGCGCTACACTTTCAAACTTGAGGTTAGACAATTGAAAATCGTCTGCTACAAGCGGCTGCTGATTGCACGAGAAGGCTTCAGAATGCATGAAAGTTCAACGTTACGAACTTTTCGTCGCATCCTGCGCCATGCTATACGAGAATCACGGGGATTGAAATGGACGCCTGTGATTGGTCGAGAACCGCGTGTGTGCATCCCACTTTAAACTGAGCCAGTACAACTAACGACATCTGGCAGGGAGATTGGTCAGTAGTCAATCATTTTATGAATGCCATAGAAAATTTCCACAAAAATTAGTAAAGATCTAGATGAAAGTGATACTAGAATTCACCAAACAGTTCTTAAAACTTATAAAATTTGCTACCCGAAAAGTCGAAAGAAATATATACTGCAAAGCTTGCGAACAATTTAGGAGCTGAAAAAACACACATAAGGGATCATCAATAAACTACGTTACCAATTTTGTGCTACTTTGGATATATGGAAATTTTTTAATTTCTAAGATTTCAAGATTTACTACCAAAGAGACGAATTTCCAACCGAAATGTTAATTTTTTACCAAAAAGACGAATTTTCATTAAACTAGTTGAAATTTTAACCAAATAGATAAGTTTTTAAGACAAAAAGACTAATTTTTTCGAAGACAATTGAAAGGGATTCATGGAATATAAAAAAAATAGTTGAATTCTTTTTTCTTTTTAATAGTTGAATTCTCAACCAAAACGATGAATTTTCTACTACGAAAAAAAAATTTCAACAAAAAAGTTAAATTTTTAACCAAAGAGGTGAATCTTAAAAAAATGTAACAAAGTAGTTGAACTAAGTAGTTGAATATTAAATAGAAAAAGTATTATTTTCTAACCAAAGAGATAAATTTTAAGCGAAAAGTTGGAATTTTCCAAATAGAAAATTAATGTTCTAACAAAAAAGATTAATTTTCAACAAGATACATAAGTTTTCAACAAAGTTGTGGAATCTTTAAGAGAAAAGGGCGAATTTTTAATCCGAAAAGTTGAATTTTTGAACAAGAAAGTTAATTTGCTACAAAATAATTACATTTTCTTCCAAATAGTTAAATTTTTATAAAAATAGTTTCACGTTTAACCAAAGTTTGAATTTTCAACAAAAAATATGAATTTTCAAAACAAAACAAAAAGAATTTTCAACCAAATTTTTGAATTTTCAAGACAAAAAGGTGAAATTTTCTACAAAACAGTTTAATTATCTATCTGAAAATATGAATTTTCAACTTAAATGATGAATCTTCAACCAAAAGAAAATTAATTTTTAACAAAGTAGTTCAAGTTTCCACCAGGTCGTTGAATTTTTAACCAATAAAGATGAATTTTCAACAAAAACTGTAATAAATAATATGATGTTAATGTTCTTTGCCTACATGGTC
>CAKNWW010310142.1:0-10401 GCA_932074435.1 Andricus kollari | reverse complement strand
CAACAATTATAATTTTTAGATCTTAATGGCAAATTTCAAGTAGTATTTGGAACAGCCCCAATTTATCCGAATGAGCTTAAGATTTCAGAAAATTTGTTTATCCTATGTAAAAGAGATGCTCTCTTTATTACGTGTGCCTAAAAATATAATCTTATACAATCTACAAGCAAGCATATGCATGATGAAAATTGTGACAAAAAAAACTTCGATTCTTCCTTCGGTTGTTCACGGGACAAGTTGAGAGTGATATATTATCTGAGTTTGTGGAATTTTATATTCGAAATATCACAGACCATGCTTTTTCTATCAATAATAATGCATAAAAAGCAGTTGTTGAACTGATCTTTAACTTAAATGTTATATAATTATTTTATAGATATCAATAATGGTAGCAGTGGATTATGTTTAAGCTCTTATGAAGTTTGATGTGCATACCTCTGCAGTTTTAAATCGAATTAGAATAAGAGAGAAAAAATTAGCTAAAATAAAAAACAACAATAAGATTTTAGGACATCTCGAGAAAAGAATCCGCTACGATTTTAGTCTCTACAATTTATAAAGCCTCAAATACGTACGAATGAAGAACCGAAGTCCTTTTTTGTCACAATTTTCATCATACCTATGATCACATGAAACTTAGTGTGTATAATTGCCTAAAATAATAGTAGAAAATTTTGTTTTTATTGTGCGCTGTCTATACTTCTCCAAAAGAGGGTCCCTTTTATCCACAGCATTTCCTGAGATTTTCTTTTACGTTTACGTTAATAATATTTCATAAGTATTCATCTACGTCCCCATATTCTTTTCAGAAGACAAAGAAAGTCAGGATGTAGTTTGTAATAGAATGAGGTAAATATCTGCTTACTTCAGAGACGACTGCTGCGACTTGTTCAAAGAAGTGGAAACAGAAGATGGGAGGGAATGTTATTATTACTACATGAGGTACATATAGATGCCATGATATACCCATGAAATGAGGAAGAAAAAAAAAGAATAAACGTTGCCGTTCCGTGCCGCTTTCTTCTCATCTCAAAATCTTTCTGCTTCGTTTCGTCTCGATACTTCCAAGAAGATGATAAAAGGAATACTCGTCGTCACCCAGCAAAACATTGCAGCAGTGAACTTTTTTGCAAGATGTCCTTACGGATTAAGCGCGTTTCTCTGGAACGGCGGGTTTACAGTTTACGTCGTGGAAGGAAGGAGCCTGAAATAGCTGGTATGGCGGATGACGAAGATTCCATGCAGACCGTTTGATGATACAATCGAAGAAACTTGATACCTTGAGGTCTTAACTGCAGGGTAGCTGCTTCCAAGAAATAGGAATCTCGCGGCAGACCGAGACTCGAATCGACGCTAGATGTGAGACAGATTGTTTTCAGGAGAATCCTTATGTTTAGTAAGTGGTACTAAACTTATTAGCTCCGGAGAAATTGTACAAATAAAGCTCGCCTACACAATTATTCCTTTTATGGCTCTGTCGTTTTCGTTTACGCTGCATAAACTTGGAAAGATACCAATTTCACGGAAACAAATTGTACTTGAAGAATTATCAAAGTTCCGAAGTGGCGGATATGAGAAAAAATTAGTACCGTCAAACGGGGTGATAACGAACATGTGGGGTAAATTCGGACATTCCTAAACTGATAGTTTAAACTACTTTGGGAGGTTTTAACCGGAATCTAGAAACAGTTACGGCTTTAAGTGGTACTCGATTCTTGTTAAAACCCCCTTAATTAATTCAAACTATCAATTTAGGAATGTCCGAATTTACCCCACACGTCCGAAATTAGCTCGTTTGACGGAAATAATTACGGACCCCCTTTTTTACAAGTACTATAGAACTACTATAGCGCTATGACCAAAACAAAAAAATATGAAATTTATGTTAGCTTATCACAAATTATCAAAAAATCAATAAAAAAGTTGCCAGGAATTTTTGGTAATTTACGGTATCTTTAGAGGTGATTTATGGTAACTTTCCATAAATTTCCCAAAATGCAATTAAAAAATGTCTATAAATTTTCGGTCATTTATGTTAATTTCACAGGTCAATATGGTGAAATACCATAAATTACCAACTATTCATTTTTTTTAATTTTTATAAATTTCCGAAAATTTATGAAAATTATCGGTCATTTATGGTAATTTTACCAGCAAATATGGTAAATTACCATAAATTACCCAAAATTAATTTATTAACATTTCCATAAATTTCCAGAAATTTATGCCAATTTTCGGTAATTTATGATAATTTTACCTCTCCCCGTTAGTGCATACGATATTTTTTATAAAAAATGAATTATTTCAGACATTTTTTGAAATACAGTCATGACTTTAGTCCACATTAGATTTTGAATAAAGGAGCATGAAATTTATGTTAACTTATTCCAAATTATCAAAAATTCAATAAAAAAATTACGTTCATTTTTGGTAATTTTCGGTATCTTTGGAGGTGATGTATGGTAACTTACCATAAATTTCCCAAAATTCAATTTAAAAATGTCTATACATTTTTTGTTCATTTATGTTAATTTGACCGGTAAATATGGTAACTTACCATAAATTACACAGTATTCATTTTTAGAAATTTCCATCCATTCCCGGAAATTTATTAAATTTTTTGGTCATTCATGTTAATTTTACCGATAAATATGGTAAATTGCCATAAATTACCCAAAATTCGTTTGCTTAAATTTTCATAAATTTCCGGAAATTTATTCATATTTTTGGTCATTTATGGTAATTTTACCGGCAAATATGGTAACTTACCATAAATTACCCAATATTCATTTGTAAAAATTTCCATAAATTTCCGGAAATTTTTTGGTCATTCATGGTAATTTTATCGGTAAATATGGCAAATTACCATAAATTACCCAAAATTCATTTTTTTTAATTTCCGGAAATTTATGCAAATGTTCGGTCATTTATGGTAATTTTACAGGTAAATATGGTAAATTGTCATAAATTATCCAAAATTCATTTTCTTAAATTTTCATAAATTTCCGGAAATGTATGCATATTTTTGGTAATTTATGGTAATTTTACCGGCAAATATGATATTTCCTGAAATTCTAGATAATTTATTCAAATACCTAGAAAGCTTTTAAAATACCTTAAAATAATTGAGATCCTCTGAAATCTTATTAAATCTCATGAAATCTTTAAAAATATCTTAAAATATTATAGGTCTTGCAAAATCGTTCCATACCTTCCGAAATTCCAAGAAATTCTTCACAACCACATGAAAATTTTTTTAAATTCATTAACATAATTGAAATCCTTGAAAATGGAACTTTTTAAAGCGCTTGAAAATTCCTTAGAAGTTTGAAAAAACCCTTAAATTCTTAAAAATTCTTTGAAATACCTTCAAATTACTGAAATTTATACAAAGATTCCATGGAATCTTTTAAGATACCATACAATATTTCAAAATCTTTTGAAATCCTTTAAAACTTTTTAAAACTCTTGAAAATTTCTTGAAATTTTTAAAAATATCCCAAAGTTGTTTAAATCCTATGGAATACCTTCAAATTATATAAATCCATTAAAAGTTCGTTGGAAGCTTTTAAGATGCCCTAAAATATTCCAAATCCTTTGAAATATTTTAAACAGTAATAATAAAAATACTTTGAAACTTGTTAAAGGTATTGAAAATTTCTTGGAATATTTTAAGATGCCCTAACATATTTCAAAGCTTTTTAAATTTTTTGAAATCCTTTGGAACTTTTTAAAGCTCTTCAAAATCCCTTAGGATTTTTAAGAATACTCTAAAATTTTTTTAATCCTGTAGAATACCTCCAAATTATTGAAATCTATTAAAAATTCCTTGGAATAATTAAAAATTCTCTAAAATGTTTCTTATCCTTTCGAATCTTCTAGATAATGATAATAGTAATAAAAATGTTTTGGAACATTTTAAAGCTATTTAAAGTTTCTTTGAAGTCTTAAAAATACTCTAAAAGCTTGAAAATTTTTTCGAGTCCCTTCAAGTTATTAAAATCTATTAAAAACTCCTTGGAATCTTTTTCTATTTCTCTTTTATTTCAAATACTTTGACATTTTTTTCAATCCTTTGAAATTTTTTAAAGCTCTTGAAAATTTCTTGGAAGCTTTTAAAATAGCATAAAATATTTTTTATCATTTGAAATACCTTAAAATTATTGAAATATATTTAAAATTCCTTGGAATCCATTAAAATACCCTAGAATATTTAAAATCCTTCGAAATCTTCTGAGATACCTCGAAACTTTTTAAATCTCTTGAAATCTATAAAAAATTTCAAATACCCTGAAATATTTTGAATAAATTCCAGAGAATTCCAGAAACAGGAGTAGACCTGAATTCAATAGTGGTGTGGTTAAGTGACGATAATGACCTTATCTTAAAAATGTGACTAAAAAATATTTCAGAAAAAGAAGTGACTAAAAGTGAGTGTGTGGCAGTTCTGATTATTCTTCACAGTTATTTTAAGTGCTTCTCACAGAAATTTTGTGACTTTCGTAATTTTTTTTTAAATTCCTGACTTTTTCCTGGCTCTCTCTAAACAAAAAAATTCCCTGACTTTTTCCTAATTTCCAGGTTTTCCCTGACCTGCAACCACCCTCTTAAAGTCACTTTCTCAAGAATTACTTCTACATTCTCAAGAAGCTTTTTCTCAAAGATTAAATAGTTTTTTAAAAAGAAACAGCCATTATTTGGCATTGCATATGCTCCATACAGCATAAGCCTTCTCTTCTCTTCTCCAAAATAGTAAATGAAACCGACTAAACGGACATAAATATTCAGAGCCTTAGTGGAGCTCCGAGATTCGCGGTTAAAAGCCCCCATGGTTAATACTCATAAATCCAAGAGCCATATGAATAAAAAAAAAATGGGATCAAGAGAAAGTAATATAGTGATACGTGACGGGAGAATATTGACGTCTTCTTAACACAGTAGCCGAAGATTGCAATTTCAGATTTATTACACCATATGCAATTATCTGCTAATGGAAGTAATGGAATGATTAAAATAGATATCGAATTACACATCTTAATAAGCACTTTCCAGTCATAAATATTCTAGAAGAAATCATCAAATAGCAATTTCAGATTCCCTCTAGCAAAAAATGGAATTGGAGAAGATGACTTTGTGAGAATTTGTAAAATTGCTTTTGCAACCTGTCATCGCTTTGAACTCTAGTCTCGAAGCCATCGAAGTAATTAAACGACCAATGACATTATCCGAATTTGGCCGAATACCGAGCCCAAGGCTGGGTGACTAATTGACCTATTTTCGCTGTAATAGATCATCAACCTGGTGATATCCATTACCCGCTTGGGAAAGAACGTATACCCCGAACGATAAAGTGCTTAGCACTGTCATCAAATTTTCTATTAACAGTGTCTTTCAACCCCGAGCTATTGCCATTTTCAGGAAAGTAGAATTTTAGATTGCGCCATTTACTATCTCGTATCTCACGTTCACCATTGCCTATCATTTAGCTCGTAAATTTTGTCATTAAAAACATTAGATCAGAAGATAGGTCCACAAGACGAAAATAACCGCTTTTATCGATTTTGGATCAATACTAAATTGGGTTATTCCACAAATTTCTTCAATTTCAACGAAAATGTTGCATTACTTTGGCAGGAATTTCTTGAATTCTACTATGTAGAGAATAAACTGTTTTCAATCAGACATGTATGGGTATTTCTCCATACAATGGTCACTTTTGCTTCTCAGAGTAATATCTTTGCAAATATTTTTTAAATTGCTTTAAAATTTGGGAAATTTCTTCTTTTTGATAACATTGACCAAAAGCATAAGAAACATGCAGATTATTTTACCCGCAAAATATAAAAACCAAGCCTTAAATACATGAAAAATGACTTCTCCTTGTTCTCTACTTACAGCTTGCTAAGTTTGAGAAGGATCTTCCAAACCAAAGTTAATGAAAAAAATTCTGACTTTTACTTTTTTAAATTATTTTTGAACAAAAATATTAGTTTTCACGATGATTTTCAGTTTATCGCAATTAAACACAAGAGAATTTTGAGTTTAAAAGTTTTCCCCTAATTTTTTTTAACGTGGGATGAATATTTGATGAATTAGTACCAATTTTTTTTTGTTCTTCAAAAGATAATATAAAACTTTTTGAAGTTTTGCGTATTTTTATTACTTTGTATTACAAACTTCAAGTAAATTAAACATTTTCCAGGTGAATATTTCAATTGTAACCTAACACATCTTTACGGAAAGTAAAAAGAATAATCCCTTCAAAGTTGAATAATTTTCTTTTGTACGCATTATATATTAAATAGTCTTCCGTCGGAAATATTAAAAATTAGAAAATTTTCAATTGAACGTCTTGAAAATGGAACTGCTGCCAAAAAAACCATTCCTAATGTCATACCTTTAAAATATAAATCTTCAAAATTGAATAGTTTTAAATTCTACATTTATTTTCGAAAATTCAAGAATTTTCATTTGTAGCTCTGCAAAATTGCAGAACTTTGAATTGTAAATCTTTAAAATTGAAGACTTGAAGTGTTTTTAATTTTGAAAACTTGCAATGAAAAATGATACAAATTTTTATTTTTACAATTAAAAATCTGTAATTTTGATGACTTACATTTTAAATTTCTTCAATTTAGAATTGAAAACTCTTGTTTCGAAAAAATTTAAGAATTTTTACTAATACATCTTTCAGATTGAATCAATTTTAATTTTAAATCTTCATAATTCAATATTTTTCAATTTCAAATCTTTGAAATGGAGTTATTAAAAAAAAAAACATTCAAAATTGAATAATTTCCTATTATACACATTAAACATTGAAGAGTCTTTAATTGCAAATGTTCAAAATTGAAGACTTTTCCTTTGCAAGTCTTCAAAATTTAACTATATATTCCACACAAAAAAACTTTAAAATTACATTATTTTTGAAACTATACACATCGCACATTGATAAATCTTCAACTTTAAATTTGAAAAAAAAAAAATTTTTAATTTTAAATCGTTAAACTGGTAGAATGTTCAATTGAAAATCTTCAAAATTGAACTATTCAAATAAAAAAGGTTCAAGTTCTAAATATAAAGCTTAAAAGTTATATAATTATTAATTCTATTTGTTCAAAACTCAAGGATTATTGTTTGTAACTCTTCCAAATTATAGAACTTTAAATTGTAAATTTTTTTTAAAATTTTAATGATTTAGATTTGAAATTTCTTCAGTTTAGAAGATGGATTGGGTTGGCAAATAAGTCCGTTCTGTTTTTTTATAGACAATTGATCATTATTTATTGCATAGAAAAAGCAAAGTTTTATCAATTAAATAATTTCTATTTAGCTCTATGACCTCTTGCTATTTTTTCACTAACTTTATTATGCCGTATTTGTAAAAAAGTCTGGGGATTTTCGATGAAAAACCGATTTAGGTGATTTGTGACCCTCTCCTCATCAGTGAAGGTTTATCCATTCAGGGAAAATAGGTTTTTCATCGAAAAGCCCCATACTTTTCAGAAACGCGGTATAATGAAGTTGGTGAAAAGATGGTAAGAGATCATAGAGAAAAATTGGAATTATGTAATTAATTAAACTTTGTTTTCTCCAGGCAATAAATAAAGGTCAATTGTCTATAAAAAAACGGAATGGACTTATTTGCCAACCTAACAGAATCAAGAACTCTTAACTCTGGACAAAATTTTAGAATTTTTCTCATCAATTTTTAATGAACAAATTCCAATTTTAAATCTTGAAAAAATATTTTTTCAGATGGACCATTTTCAAATTTTTTATTCGCTATATTAGATAAGCCAACTTGAATTTCAACATTCTGTTATTAAATTCTGATTTAGCAACCCCAAAAATTACAGAGTACCTACCCATTTTTTTGGAAATCGGATCACTATTTCATATTCTGAAAAATGACTGATGAGTTTTTCCAAACATTGTTATAAAAAATATGAAAAAAATATTTTTAATCTCAAATACTTTTAAAAATGTATATTCTACCACCAATAAATTGTTTGAATGAAAAAACACAAATTTTATTCTATTTATTAATAATTGCTTTCTCATAAAAAGAGGTTTACGACGGAAATTTTCAAATCTACTTTTTTGACAATCCGAAAATAGGATTTTCGGTAAGACATAAACATAAGCTTGATTTTCGATTGTAAAGTTTTTCAGTTTACACTATAAAACTATTTAAAATTGAACTAAAACCACGTTACTTAAAAACAGGTACGTTTGAAAATTTATCTTTCTATTCAGAAATAAATTCCTTTTCAAAATTTTTGTCTCTATTTTCTAAATCTGAATCATCGATAAGTACACCGCTGATTCAAGTCAGCACATACATGCTGCTCAATCAGCGAAATTGAGCTGTTTATCAGTGAAATTTGACATCATGTTATTATCAATATGTTTATTCTTCTCTGATAATAATATAATTAGAATCCTTTCAATATATTGTAATAATCATCTAGCAAGCCTTACACAATTCTGTACTCAAATTGCTCGTGAAACGATAAGGCTTCCATAATATTTCTCATTCAGTAACCTCGTCACGATGCGATGGCGCTACGTTTTATTACAGAGTACGAAGATTCAGTCTTAATTAAAGTTTTATGTTTTCCCAGCGAATGGAATATTGAAAGAACAGTCGTTTAAGATCTAAGAGTAAAAAAAAAGATTACACGCTTTAATTGTGTGTCGAGGTCTTAATTATTTTAAACTCTCTTGAAGGAACAAAAAAGATAATTCAATTAGAATGAACATTAAATTACCAGAATACAAACTCGTTAATCCAGAAAGTTTTTAAGCATTGAACTGAAATTCATATAAGCTATGAAATTTCCGACTAATAAATTGTATGCTCTTTATATGGGAAGGATTTTAAGAGAAAAGATCAGGGTAGTCCGAGGATGAGAGGACGTGCTCGAGAAGGTACTAAAATGAAACGGTGGTAGATTTTCTTGTAAACTGAACTACGCATAATATTAAAAATGCAAATACCGGTAATGAAAATGTTTTCCATTTGTTGCTTCGAGACCTGAAAAAGTCGTAGAAAGTGGCGTCGTAGGGTGCCATAATTGCAGGATTTTACTAGGAAAAAGCGTGCCAGTAGGGTGTTAATCATCCCAGACACATTACACGTATATAACACGAATAAGCCAAACCGTGCTAAGCTACATCAAGTCAAGCTCGCTTCACATCAACCTAATACATCAGCTAATAATTTTGGTAATTTAAACGTCGACCAACAAAGTTAAAAAGAAACCTAAAGATTATTTTCACTTTATATACGTTCCACTAAAATAGCACGAAAGCTTTGCTAACTTCATTATACATCATAACTGCATACACAATGAACAAAGTGCAAACCTTTCCCTTCGTTATACCGAAAGAACAAAATATAAAAGACCATTTGGTCTATCATAAATTTTTTTATTTTTAAATATTTATGCTTCAATAATCAATGAGGGACTACCCTTAAAATCTTTTAAAAACTTTAATCAATTGTAATTTAATCCATCATAATCAATTGGAAATCGTTAAATTTTCATTACAATATTTTTAAATATGTTGCAATGCATACAAATCCTCTGAAATTTCTTAAAATGTTTAAAAAAAAGATTTGAAATCCTCAGAAGCAACTTGAAATCTTTAAAAATAACTTAAAATATCGCTAAATGCCTTGAAATATTTTGAAATAATTCGAGAATCCTTAGAATTGTTTAAAATACTTTGGGGTCTCTAGAAATCTCTTGAAATCCCTTGAAATCTTTTGAAACCATTTGAGAACCTTCAGACGTTTTATAATGTTCCGTAAAATATTCTTAAGCCCATTGAAAACTTTTAGAAAATTGTTAAAAACTCTCAGAATCCCTAGAAGTCTTCTAAACTTAGTTGAAGCCCATAAAAATCCTGTGAGACCCCTCAAAATATTTAGCAATAACTGAAAATCTTATGAAATACCTCAAAATATTTTGAATTACTGCGACAATCTTTCAAATTTTTTAAAGCACTTTGTGCCGTAGAATTCTCTTAAGATCCCCTACAACTTTTTAAAACCATAAAAGCCTTTAGAGACTTTATGGCATTCCTCGATATATTTTCAATCGCATTGAAAACTTTTACGAAATCGGTAAAGTCTCTCTGAATCCCTTGAACTCTTTTAAAACTAGTTAAAATCCTGCGAAATCCCTTAAAATCTTTAGAAATAACTTGACATCTCGTGGAATCCCTTGAAATACTTTGTGATACTTCAAAAATCCTTCAAATATTTTGAAATATGTGTCTTTGGAAATCTCTTGAAATCCTTTAGGATTTTTTAAACCACTTGAAACCTTTATACGTTGTTAATGTCCCAAGAAATATTTTGAATTGCATTAATATTTCAAAACTTTTGCG
>CAKNWW010310135.1:416-13408 GCA_932074435.1 Andricus kollari | reverse complement strand
AAAATAGTTAAATTTGCGAATTACAAAACAAAATTCTTAACAAAAAAATGTAATAGTGATATTTGAACCAAAAACTAAGAAACTTCTGTAGAAATAGATAATTTTGAAAACCAAAAAGACGAATTTTCAACAAATGTAATAAATTTTATACTAAAAAAGATCAATTTTCAACTAAAAATGTAATGGTCTAAATTTTATATATAAAAATTAATTATAAAAAGAATTTTTAAGAAGATAGTCACATTTTCTACCAAAGGGATGCATTATCCAACCAAAAAGACTAATTTTTAACTCAAAAAATATGAATTATTAATAAAAACGTTAATTTTTAACCAAACAGTTGCATTTTGAATGAAAGAAGAAGAAATTTCAAACCAAGAAGATTATTTTTCTACAAGAGAAGACGAATATTCAATTAAGAAACATCAATTTTCAATTTTAAAAAATGGACAATTTACATTTTCAGGTAAAAAAATTAATTGTAAAGTAAAAAAAAAAAAGAAACGACTTTTCAGCATAAGAGTTAAATTTTCAACCAAAGAGATGAATTTTCAATCAAAAAAATTAATTTTCAAACAAAAAAAAAACGATTTTTCAACCAAAAAGATGAGTTTTCAAATAAAATCATAATTCTTCAACAACAACAAAAAAACTATTTTTTAATAGGTTGATTCAACCTTCAATCAAGTAGTTTAATTTTCAAAGAAAAATATGAGTTTTGAGCGAATCATGTAACAGTAGATATTTAAAGGAAAACATATTTTTATCTAAAATCAAAAACAGTTAAATTGAATTAAAAAAGACGAATTTTAAATAAAATAGTTGAATCTTTAACCAAAGAAGATTACTTTTCAAACAAACTCTTGTAGTTTTTTTTTCGGAAAAATAATGAAATTTCGACTAAAATGGATTAATTTCAAATCAAAAAGACGTATTTTCAACCATAAAAGATTTCAGTTGAATTTTGGCCAACAAAGTATGAATTTTTAATAAAAAGTTCATTATATACCAAAATACTTAAATTTTCAAACCAAAAAGAGGAATTTTCAACAAAACAGTTGAATTTTCAAACAAAAAGTATGATGTTTTAACATCATTATTGAATTTGGAACCAAATAATACAATTTTTTACTAGAAGAATAATCGTCAGGTACAAGTATCTGCAAAAAAGAATAGAAATAGAAAAACAATGTAAATAAATTTCTAACAAAAATATTATTTCAAGGTGGCCGCAAAACTTAATTTTCAAAACTCCCTAATTTTTCCCTGACCAAGTTTTCCTTTTTCCTGATATTCAAAAACAAGATTGTTAATCTTGTAACATTTTTAACATAGAATCCTTTATAAACGGAATAAAACTATTTCAAATTGAAATTTAAAATTTTCAAATTTATTATCCTCGACAGTTATTTAAAGTGCCTATTGTAGAAATTACCGGACTGTTGCAAAAAAATTCCAAATTCCCGCCTGACTTTTCCCTGATCTACGGCTAACCTGTTATAGTTTATGACACCATTTACTTTCAAAAAATAATATTTGAAGTATCAAGGCTAGCGATCGAGGGGTAATAATTACGTAGTTAATTTAAAATGGCTCATATATGACACTTTTAAGAAACCATATGCAAAATCTTTAGGTGGGGAGTTTCAAGTGTCAACTGTCAACTGTGAATTCTTCTGCAGAACTACTTATGGACTTCCCTTAATTTTTGTCCTTCCAATTTAGTTTCTAGATGTATTTCTTATTTTTCTGCCCTGGTTTCTCAGATCCGAAGCTTGGAATCAATGACCCTATACCCCCTATACATATATTTCTCTTGTACAATAAACTGCACTATCGGGTTGCAGAGTCACCCCTTACGAGAGCCAAGAGGGACAAGATAGGAATTTTACAAGAGGATAGTTCAGGAAGATGCAGCGATGGTTCTTCCAAAGGTTCTTCGAGTATTCAAGGTCAAAAGGATTTGAGTCACTTGGATGAAGGACAGAGAAACGGAAACAAGGATTCCGACATCCTGCTGCAGGATGAGACAACTCGGCGCAGGGAATTGGCTTTGAGGCAGCATGCTTTCTTCCAATTGCGACTTCATATCAGAAGAGGGGCTAATCTGGTCGCTATGGATCGATGTGGTAATTTGCTCAGTTTATTATTATTACTATCAGTAAATGCATCTTTTGGTTTTTATTTCCTAATATTAAAAATATTAGCAATTTAAAAATCGGCTGCATCTAGTCGTCCCGAAAAATTAACTTAGCTGGAAAAGGGAACGGACTAGCCAAACTTATGAAAAATATTTAACCAGTGGGCCAGTATACATCAGAAATATCAGGATCTGCAAGTGATCGTTCGATTTTAATGAACTTTGTGAAATTATAGGGTTGCACCATGTTGAATTGTGTCATCAACATTTTTTAATTTATCGATACAAGGTCTGTCCGGAAAGTATCCGAGCTTGTGCTCTAACTTTATACCTAGTTGTGCTATTATCAAAAACAGATATTTACTGTTTAGGGGGAACCTCTATGAGGCCTCCTACTAAGTGACATGGACCTGTGAATATTTAGTCGTCTAGCGTACGCAGTTGCGTACACGTCTAACTACGTAGGGCACGTACGCGTCTCATTTTAGGATGACGGAACGCACCGAAAAAAGAGTGTGTATTAAATTTTGCCAAAAACTTGGCGATTCATGTTCGTAAACCATCGTTATGATTCGAAAAGTATACGGTGATGAGGCTATGAGTGATACTCAAATTAAAGAGTGGTTTAGGCGATTTAAAAGTCAAACCTCAGTGGAAAGTGATGTTTGCTCTGGCGACGGAAGACCAAAAGAATTATCGAGGACAATTTGGAATCAATCACAAACTACCCGCAAATGTTCAAAAAAGTTTATAAGCGGGAGGAGGAGTCATATAGTTTTCACCGACCATGGGGGTGTTGTGCACCATGATTACGCCCCAAAAGGTTCGACGGACAACAAAGAGTATTACCATGAAGTTCTAAAGCGATAACGTGACACAGTAAGAAGGAAACGCGGCACCTATCCGTACATCGCAGCTTATTCAGTAATTTCTGGCGAAATACGGCCTTATACAACTTCGGCAGCCCACACACAGTCCTGACCTGGCTCTCTGTAATTTATGGTTATTTTCCAAATTGAAGTATTCTTTAGAAGGAAAACAGTTTCAAGGCGTAGACACTGGATAGCAGTGGGGTGGCGGCACATGTCGCCATCAATACTTTTTTTTTAAAAGTAAAATTATAAGGAAATGGTATATTCTAACTAGAAAATAATAAAAAAGTGACATATTAACAAAAAATTAAGTAAAAAACTTTGTTGGACTTTTTATTGATCAAAATTTTGCTTTTTTTTTGGTTTTGCATTATGATAATAAAGCGTATATTTTGTTCTACAATACTTTCAAGTTTAATTACAATTCGTTGCACGGTTCCAGATATATCGATAATTGAAAAATATGCAATGCCGAAATTCAACATATGGCATGACTCCTGTAATTTTAATTTCTTTTTTAATCCGTTGGGCAACAAATCCTGATATTTATGTCGTTTACTGGCCCTTATCATCCCGAACTTCGGGACAAGACACTTAGTGAAAAATCTGTTATTAACAATAATTAATAATTGATAAATTTAAATTGAAAGCATTTGAAATTTTTGAAAAATTTATTGAACGATTTTTAATTTTAAATGTTCCAAATCAAACAATTTTAAATTAGGTGACATTTTGAGAAAATACTGTATTTCGATTAGAATGAAAAGGAATTGAATTTAGAAAGGTGTTTAAATTGTATTATTACTAATTTAAAGTATTTAAAATTAAACCATTTTATTTTTTAATTGAAGAATCTCGAAACTGAATTATTTCAGAATAAAATTTAGAAAATGGGAAAATTTTAGAACATTAAAAATGGAATATTTTCAGATCAAAATTTTGAAGATTGCATAATTTTCAATTCAAAAGAATTGAAATTGGATTATTTGTAATAAAAAGAGTTCAAAATTTAAAAATGTAAAAGTTTCGAATTTAAATCACCAAGAATTGTGATATTAAAACTTTTTTATGCGCAAACCCTTGAAAATTTAAATTATTTGAAGGAGATTTTAATCATTTAAAAATGTTCAAATGGTTAATTTTACTTACCAAATTTATCTAATTTAATTTCAACAGCAATATCTAAAACTTGTGACAGCAAAAAATTGATTATAAAATTCAATACAAGATTTTGAAAGATTCAATAGTTAAAATTGGAAAACTCCAAAAATTAAGAAATTTCAAAGAAAAAAATTACGAATTTAGGCTTTTGAAGCAAAGAAAACTTTATATTGAAGGCCTCAAAAATTAATCTGTTTAAAAATTTTCAACTAAAAAAATCAATTTTTTAACAAAAATGGTATAGCTACATTTTCTTTAATTTTTAAGCAAAGAAACTAAATTTTAACTAAAATAATCAACCTTCAACAACAAAACAATGAATTTTTAGTCCAACAGTCGCCAATAGTTGAATTTTCAACCCAAAAGATGAATTTTCTAACAAAAAAGATTAACTTTTAACAAAATACATGAATTTTTAACGAAATTTTGAATTTTTGAAGAAATTTTAAATTAAAAGTTAAATTTTCAATCAAAGAAATAAATTTTCAACCAAAAATGTGAATTAGTCGCCAAGAAGATTCATATTCTACCACAAAAGATAACGTTTTAAAAAAATACATAAATTTTCAAACAAATAGCTGAATTTTTAAGTAAAGAAGATAAATGTTAAACCAAATATGGAATACTTAAATGTTTAATTCAAAGAAATTCATTTTTAACACAAGAGAAACACTTTTCAACAAAATAGTTACATTTTTAAGCAAAAAAATGAATTTTTAACTAAAATAATAAATCCTCAACCAAAAAAATAAATTTTTAACCTAATAGTAGAATTTTCTACCAAAAATAGACAAATTTTCAACGAAATGGATTAATTTTAAACAAAATAGTTAAATTTTCAACCAAACAGATCAATTTGCAACCAAGAAGATTTACCTTCAACGGGTACACGTATGGCTGACGCTCATAGGGTATACACTAGGGTGGTCCAAATTTTTTTTCCTATTACCTTATATATATATATATACACATATATATGGTCACGGCGTAGTACATGACATAAAAAATTAACTTTAAGTAAAAAAAAAACTAATTTTTTATTAAAAAAATGAATTTTCAACCAAAAAGATTAATTTCTACCAAAAAAGATTAATTTTTCACTATTAACTATTTAAATCAGTTTTTACTATTAATTATTATATTGATGTTGTTCTAAAAAATGGTTTCAATAGTTTTAGAAAAAATATCAACAACCTCACCAAAGCTATGTCATTCCTTTTCTTTGTTAATAATTATCAAGAATTTTCTTCAAACTTTTTGTGAATAAAAGAAATATCAATGGAGATTTCAGTGAGAAAGGAAAATGAAAATATCTGTTTTTACTTATAAAAATTAAAGTTTTAATTATTGGAACTCTTTTTTTCAGGTGCCAGTGATCCATATGTTAAAATAAAATCTGCCGGGCGTCTGTTGCATAAGTCACGTACAGTTCACAGAGAATTAAATCCAGTGTGGGACGAAAGCGTGACGTTACCAATAGAAGATCCATTTCAGCCACTCACTGTCAAGGTAAAAGAGAGAGTTGGTAGAATCGATAGAATTAAATATTAAAAATATAAGCTATTTAAAAATCCATAATAGCCAATTTTAAATTATTCAAAGTTCTACAAGTTTTTGAAAAGAGTTAAATTATTTAATAATTGATTTATTGTAGTTAGTAAAATATGTTTGTAAACATTCTTATTTTCGTAATTTCAATATTTTCATGTATTTCATTTTTTATTACGGATCTGGAAATCTTAAGTTTATCCAACAAATTTTACAGCTTTTTATTTGCTGATCCGTAGGGGATAACTCATGATATAATAGCTGATATAATAGCTCCTTGTTATTAAAATATTGTTAAGTTTAAAATTTGAAAAATAATATTTTTTAAATCTTTAATCAAAAATTGTTCATAATTATGAAACGTATATGTATAATTATTGATAATTTAGAAATTGTGGAATTTTAAAAGTTTAGAAATTGTCTAATATTATGAAATACAAATTGTTTGATTTCAAACGCTATTAATTTCTAAACAATTAATTTAGAATTGTCTGAACACTAAAAGAACTGCATCTCTTTATACTGAAGAAAACTAAAGAGAGTTTTTAATTTATTTTTTAGTTAATAGAAAATCGAGTTTGCCTTTCATTATCCCCAATATAAAAACTTTTAACTTTAATCTTAGCACCTTTCACACTATTCCAGCCAACTTCAAATGATCGTAAAGTCAGGTTATTACAAAATAATGAAAATCGTCATTCAAATTTAAGCTCAAGAATTTTCTTTAATAAAATATCAAACTGACCATTGAAAGGTCCCACTTTGTGGGTATAGAGTTACGTATAGGGTCGTATAGCCGGATAAATGCTAGACATTTTAAGACCAGGGCGAAACCTCTAGTTTGAAAACGAGTCGTCGGGGCACTTTTGAAGTTGAAACTTCAAAAACCCGCTTTTCGAGAAAAACGCATTTAAAGTTGGCGAGTCCCATAAGCGCATGTGTTAAATTTTTGGCTCAAAGTACGAGGTCTGTCCGGAAATGATCCTACCTTGTGGTGTACCAGGAGTATGAGTTAATTCTGGCCAATGGCGATGCTATTCCCTTCAAAGTACTACCCTTTGGAAGCTAAATTCTTCTTCCAACGATCTTCTCACTTTCGGAAGCACGCTTTAAAGTTACCTTTTGAAATAGCTAAGAGCAGCTTCGACGCATTCTGTTTTATTTTCTCTACGTCTTAAAATCTTTTTCCTTTTTGATAACTTTTCAATTTGGGAAACAGCCAGAAATCATAGGGAGTCAGGTTAGGACTGTATGAGGGCTGTTGAAATGGTATAAGACCGTGTTTCACCAGAAATTGCGGAATAAGCTGCGACAAATTGGCAGGTGCGTTTTCGTGGTGAAGGACCCTGTCGCAGGTCCGTGTTACGTAGTAGGGGCCTCATAGAGGTCCCCCTGAATGATAAATACCAGTTTCTGACAACAGCACAACTAGGTACAAAGTTAGAGCACAAGGTCGGATACTTTTCGGGCGACCTTGTATATCCTGAATCACGATCGACAAATCGGGCAACTTCCTTGCGGAACGTCACAATTGACTACACTGAAACCTGGAATGAGAAACCTCTAATTTACGTTATTCCCAGAATTGATGCCCTAGCCGCGGGACTGAGAGAAAGTCGGTGCTCAGTCATGCGTGACAAACAGCATGAGGGCCGCACTCTCAGTACATTAGTTGCATCAGGTTGCGGCAAGCGTCCCAATCCAACAACAATGGTGTACACGGCCCTGCGTGTTTACGTTTGGATTCCCTGGACTTAAGGTCAAGGCCACTGCAAGCTATGCCCGAAACCGTTCTTCATTCCAGGTTCCAGTGCATTGACGATTTCAAGTCTTTCAAAAATGTATTTCAATGCTCACAAATTGGTTGCCATTATTAAGTAAGTAATGAGAAGTCAAAGAAAGGGTTAAAACCTTTAGATTACAAATAGACATTACTATAAAAGTACTTTCGAACAATATGTTATCTCACTAAAAACATCTACGATGCAAAAACGTCCGCCAAGTAAAAAGTTATCAGTGCACTCCATATAGTTTGTGAAATCAAAGTTCGCCACGTAATTATAAAAGGTATCTGAATTTTTAAAGAATGTCTTAAAGGAAACTTTTCAGGAAATTTGGATTCATTAATTATTTCTACAGATGTTTTAGTTCTTATGCCCGAAATTCGATTTTTTGTATCATTTATTACATCTGGAGCTTATACTATTCTACTGATTAGATCAACGTTTTCAATATGTTTCTGTCAGAGGACAGTCTGGTCTGGTCCAGGTTTGGCGCTGATCAGCGAGCCAAGAACAAAAAAAGTTCTGAGTTCGATCAGCAACATTTTTTTTTGATATATTTCAAAAGAGTCACAGGGTGTTTAAAATTATAGAAAATAAGAAATTCACACTATCAAAACAAGACTTTTTTTTCTTATCCCATAACTAGCGGCGGACCAGCCCATACCTACTATCCGTTCAGAATACGAAGGCCCCTCCAAAAAAGCTGCACATTTGGGTAATTTACTCGTAAGAAAAAAATCGCACAAAAACACAGCTTATACCATGATAAAGTCTACTTTATTGCGCTTAAATAAGTCCCCATTTGTTTATGTACAAAAAATGGTTTGGAAAATATCCTTCGCGAAAAGATGAAAACCGTGGCATTCATATTTTGACTGTACATACGTGAAAACAAAATTGCAATATATTAATAACAATTAACGCAAAATTCATTTGAACATGACTATGCTATCTCTCGTAATATACGTAGTAGAGAGATATATTTTGGCTTAAACTGCTTGGAAAATTGCAACAAATACAATCCATTAACAATTAGGAATGACAATTGTGAAACCTATTAATTAATAACAAATAAACCTGGAAGACCGATGAATGGTAGTGTGGGTGTGAAGACATCGGTATACCATAGCTGAAAGGTCTACTCTTGAAAAAGAGTAGCTACTGCCTGAAAAAAAGGAATAGACCCCCCGTGGTAAGCTTTAGCTATGGCATCCCATAGTGACACAGTTTATAGTATCCTCACACTCACACTACCATTCATCGGTCTTCCAGGATTATTTGTTATTAATTAAGAGGTTTTAAGATTGTGATTCCTAATTGTTATTCGATTGTATTTGTTGCAATTTTCCAAGCAGCTTAAGCCAAAATATAACTCTACTACGCATATTACGAGAGATAGCACAGTCATGTTCAAATGAATTTTGCGTTAATTTTTATTAATATATTTCAATTTTGTTTTCACGTATGGACAGACAAAATATGAATACATCTATATGATTTTTTTCAAATTTTTCACACTGTTCAGATCAAAGATGTCGTCATCGAAAGTCAAGCATGGTCAGAGTGAGGCGAAAAACACACGGTTTTCATCTTTTCGCGAAGGATATTTTCCAAACCAATTAATGTACATAAAACAAATGGGGACTTGTTTTAGGCGCAATAAAGTAAGCTTTATCATGGTATAATCTATGTTTCCGTGCGATTTTTTTCTTACGAGTAAATTACCAAAATATGTAGCTGTTTTGGAGGAGCCTTCGTATCGTGAACGGATAGTAGTGGCTGTCCAGCTCATACCTAGTGGCTGACCAGACGGTCTGGCCTGGAGCTAGCCAGAAAAAACGTTACATTTTTGGCCAAGCCCAGGGCAGAGAGTCTGGTCAGCGTCAAGATTGGAAACCAAGCGGTCTGGTCTGGGCCAGGCCAGCGCCAGAATATTTTTCCACACGGGTATGAATCGAGGACCTAACCAAAAACATAGAATCAATTTGTATGTATATTTTTGGGAAAGATAGTACAATATTGTACTTAATATACTACATTAGCCAACAATATAGAAGCTATGTTTCAAATTAACCCATGCCCCATAATACCCCGTGTTCCATATTACCTAAAATATACAAACTTAAGTACAAAATATATACTAGATGTGTCACATTACCCGATGTGTCATATTGCCTCATGTGATTTATTGCCCTATATGTGCCATATTATAGGCTACAGGTCGACTGAACTAATATTAATTATGCATTTTCATGTTTCCTGAATCTGCTGTATACAGTTTCTGCAAAATCAACAATTTATATGCGCAGAAGTGATTTTTGCGATTTTTTATTGATTTGAAAAGGTTTGATGCAAAGCGGTGAAGAATTGGCTGATATATCCAATTTGTATACGATAACTACACTCAGAATTTTTTTTTTATCAAACAAAAAATTTGTTTGATATAGGTTCAAACAAATATTTGATTGATTTATTTGAATCATACACACCATTGCTTAACTCAAACAAATTTTATTTGAATCAAACAAATTCCATTTTCGATATAGGGTCAAGCAATAAATGTTTCTTTGATACAAACAAACATTTTTCTGAGCGCAGCGGTCTTTCAAGAAAAGATATTCGCGTTTTTTTACTTCACTGATAAATGAAGAAAATCTATAAAAAGTATGCACACAGCACGCGTATACAATTTTCTGACCCCCTCCCCCTCCAGGACACGTCTCTGGATCCGCGCCTGGATCTTAATGCTATTTTCTGCTGTTTATAGGTTTTCGATTATGACTGGGGCCTTCAAGACGATTTTATGGGCGCAGCGCTATTGGATTTAACTTTGCTGGAATTAGGTCATCCACAGGATATTACATTGGAGCTTAAAGATCCGGCAAGATTCAGACAACATCTAGGCGAAATTTTCCTGACAGCAACTCTCTGGCCGAGAAATCAGCAAGAGAAAGAACAGGTCAGAATATAAATCAAATTCTATTAAGCTTGGGTTAAAATATCTTTACGAAAATAGATTTTACAAACTGAATTCCGAGATTTCCAATCTTTATCAAAAATTAAATCGATTCGCGAGGGGAAATACACTCATGAAAAAACTTGTACGGAATAATCCCAATTACCCCTTATTAAGACTTATTGCGCATTATTACACAATAGCAGCATCGCAGTACAGCAGCAATAGAATTTACTAAACGGGAGGAATAGTTTAATATCCGAGGAAGAAAATATTGCCTTTTGAACAGTTTTTGAAGTTGTATGTATATGTACATTATGAAACAAACAACAAATACGAAACTATAATGTTAGCAATCGTTTTTTATTTCTGAAGTGAATTTTTGTTGCTGGTAATTTTCAACTAGATGAAGTTGCATTTTTTCGCATCGTTGCAGGTAAAGATTACTCTGAAATCGCTGTAAAGATTACATTTTGATTTCTCTGTGCTATGAGGAAGCCAAATAATTTCATTTCCTCAGATTAGAAATATTTTCTCTATTTTAATTAATTTTAATTTATCTTGGTTTATCAAAAGCCAAATTTTTGATTTGAGAATCACTTATTTGATTTCTGTTCAATTTTTCAGCAATTTGTTTCAGTCTTCCACTTCTTGTGTTTTTCAATGAATAATTCAAATCCTGTTGTTTCAAATTTATCTGTCATATAAAAACATGATAAAGCTTTATTATTTTTATGATTCCTGTCGTGTTAAGGTCACGTGAAGTTGACATCATTATCGATCAAGAAAAAAGACAAACATTTCATGCAAGGATATTTTTATTTGCGATAATTTATACTTTCCGTGGTATTATTTATTCATATGATAAATTCCTATCCCAAAAATTTGATTTGTGTTTCACTGGATTTACTAATGTATTAAAAATATCTTTCATACAATTAAAAACAAAATCAAGTAATGAAATTCAGTATTTAAATCTTCTAAATTGTAGAATTGGCACTTAGGGGTCGTGCATAAATTACGTAACGCAATTTTTTGACAATTTTGCCCCCCTCCCCCTTTGTAACGCTTTTTCCGACTTTTCCCTGTACTTCTTGACCATTATGTAACACTAAGCTAGACCCCCCCCCCCCCAACGTTTTACGTAATTTATGCTTGTCCTTTATTTTTGTTTGTAACGAAGGTAGAAAACATCACCTTATAATTGTTATTTTCATTTCAAATAATTTTTTATAATATAGATTCAAATCTTCTTATATTCCATGTTACATTTATGTGGGGGGAATACTAAAAAGAAGGGTCGTCGCAAATTTTATTCAATTTTAGGAGCCGATATTTATGAGCGTGATTTAGTAGGGAATTTGGATCCGTGAGTCTGACTCTTAATGTCTGTTATCACTTGAATTGAGGAATCCCGACTCGATCAGTCACACGCGATTTTTCAATTTCATCAGTCATCACTATCGATAAGTTTTACGAAATTGATTTCTAGACACATTATACTAATTTTCAAAATATCAACATATATGGTTTTCTGAAATAGACATGTGGGGTCGGTCAAAAACGACGTATTTTCTTTTCAACAAGACAGTTGAATTTTCAATCCAAAAGGACGAATGCTCTATCAAAAAACAGAAATGTTCGACAAAACAGGTAAATATTTAACAAGAGAATAAAATTTTCAACAAAATAATTGAATTTCTATTAAAGTTATTGAATATTCGAGTAAAATTATGAATATTCAACACAAAAAAATTTTAAGAAAGAAGTTCAACTTCCAACAAAATGGTTGAAATTTCAATAAAAAAAGAATAATTCTCAACAAAAAATATAATATTTGATTTTAAACCGAAAAAAATTGTAGGTTAAGTGTCCCAATTACTGCGGAAGTACCTATTACTGCGTGCTTTCACCTAATCAGAATAAGTTGAGTACAAATAATTTTCTTGACACCAAAGAATTCCTGTAAATCAATAAGAATTTACTCTACTGTATAATAAAAGCCAAAATATCGCTAAATTAGTTATATATTCTTAATAAATATATTTTTTTTAAATATTCATCAAACTTGAAAAATCCACCATTTTGCTTCTATTTCAGTTACCGGAGTACTGTTCTTTAAACAACTTTAGATTTATTGCATAACCTTGTACGCAGGGGAGAAATTATTTGTTTTTAATCAGAACGCTTGTTTGAATAGAATCAACATTTAAAAAAATTTAAATTGGTTTATTAATTAAAAAATGAAGCCCGCAGCAATAGGTACAAATTTATTACGGGGGCGCCCATTACTGCTGTCCGAAATGCAAGTAAGATGTACCTAATACTGTGGTGCTGTCAACATACATATGAAGCTAACCTTCGCTTTAAGTTTTTGATTGAACACATGCCAGACGCTTTGAAATTATAGGTTAATTATTTTGATTTAATTTGTTGTTAAACGATGGCACCAGCGAAAAAAAATGTAAAAAAGAAGGAACCAAAGAGGAAGCCAAAAACTAAAAGTAAATCTTTAAAAAGATGTTCTTACG